>NDXB01011080.1:0-11304 GCA_002631895.1 Agapornis roseicollis
GAGGCTATACGAGAGCTGAGCGTTGGCTCCCACATCTGCATCCGACGCGTCCTCCAGCGGGAACCGGGAACCCGGCAGAGACGATTCCGCAATGCTCAGGTTTTTCCTTGCGGAGGGGAAGACCGGGGCGTTGTCGTTGATGTCGGTGACCTCCAGCTCCACATGGAAGACGCGCAGCGGCCGCTCCACCAGCACCTCCAGCCGCACGGAGCACGGCGCGCTCTTCCCGCACAGCTCCTCCCGGTCCAGCCGCGACCTCACCACCAGCGCCCCGCTCGCCCCGCTCACCTCCACGCTCGCCCGCCGGCCCTGCGACACCAGCCGCAGCCGCCGCGCCTCCGCCTCGCCCGCCTCCAGGCCCAGGTCCTGCGCCAGCCGGCCCACCACCGTGCCGGCCTTGGCTTCCTCCGGCACCGAGTACCGCACCTGCCCGCCCACCAGCGCCCACCACAACTGCAGCACCAGCACCCGCAACAAGGCACCACGGCACACACGCATCTTCATAGCCATCGCCACCTCTGCACCGGCCCTGACGCCGCTCGGTTCCCCTCCGCCGCTCGGATTCACCGGCTCTGCTGCTCGGCTCCCGCCGCCAGCCCCCCCCGTGCTCACAGCCGGGCTCTCTGCCGTTCGTACCGGGGCGGAGCCGCTGACAGACCGTTTCTGAGCCTGCAGCGACACCTTGTGCTGCTCCAACGCCTCAAACGCTCCTCGCCATCGCCGAAGACTCCGGACCCGAGCTGCTCCGTTCGCGTCCGCCTCTTCTCTCCCCTTGTCTTCTTCTGTCTTCTTTTATTATTCCGTTTTCTTTTCTTGCACACGTTCCTTTCTTTCCTTCCTCCTTCTTGTTTCTTTCTCTCTTTTTTCCTTAATTTTCTTTTATTTTATTTTCTTCCTATTCAGAATTTCATCGTTTCTCTTGTTCTTCTTTCCCAGTCTCTACTTTTCTTCTTGCATATATTTCTGTGGTTTGGTTGGGTTTTGGTTTTTTGGTTTTGGTTTGGTTTTGGGTTTTGTTTTTTGGGATTTTTTTTGGTTGGCTGGGGGTTGTTTTTGTTTGGTTTGTTTTGTTTTTTGTCCTCTATCTTCTTTTCCATCTCGTCCTTCTGATAATTCTGTTTCCGTTATTTCCCTACCTTGTTTTTCAAGTAATTTTCCCTTCTCTTCCCACGCTTCTCTCTCCTTTTCCCCCCGTGACCGCTCTCAGTCACCTCTGGCCCCACAGCGATCAAGGTCAAAGATGGACCTATTCCCGCTAATAACGGGGCAGAAGCGCCGGAGCACGGCGCTCTCCCCACGGGAGGGACTGGTGCGGACCAACTCCGTTCCGTGACTAGATGTGACATAGGCGCGGGATGGTCATCTTCTCTATCGTTTATTCTCCTTTTCTATTTTATTCTATTTTATTTTATTTCTCTCTTTCCTTCCTTCCTTTCTTCTTTCCTTCCTCTCTCTTTCCCTCTTCCCTTCCTCCATGCTTTTCTGCTTTCTTCCCGCTTTTTTCTTCCTTCCTTGCTTGCTCTCTTTCCTTCTTCGTTTCCTTCTGCTATTCTTTTTAACTCCCTTTTTCTCTATCTTCTCACTACTTAGGTCTTCTCTTGCTTTTCTTCAAGTGCCTATCTTTCCCTACCCTCCTCTTCCACTTCAATCTTTGACTCTTCTGTTCTTTTCTTCCTTTACCGAAGTATTTTCCCAAAGCCCACACCATGCTTGCAGCAAGGACAGACATGGCCTCTGGTAGCAGCTCTTATTCCTGTTTCTCACCACTCTTCGTCAAGCTTTACAGTATCCATGTGTTCAGAGGCTGTGGAGCTACCCTACTTCATTCAGCAACTCGAGACAGCATCGGCTCATGCTGGTAATCTCCCCAGTCATCAGTTCTTTCCTTTTTTCCTTGCAGTGATTTCTCTCCTTTTTTTTATTCCCTCCTCTTTTCTCTTTCTGTCTTTCACTGTTTTCTCACTTCCTCTCTTCCTTTTTCTTTCTTGCCCTGCTCTGCTCTACCTTTGCCTCCACTTCTCTTCTGCTTCAACCTTGTCTCTTCATTTTGTCTTTTACCAAAACGTTCTTAAACTAGGTACACCACACTCATCATAAAGCACAGACATACACTTTGGAAAGAGTTCTCATTACCTTTTTTCTGCCATCTCGCATTCCTGTGGACACAGAACAGCACTCCTGCTTTCATCCCTTCCCTGCATCTCCAACTTCCCTTCTCTTCATGAACAGGGCTACGTTCTTTACCCTCCAGTCCTTTTAAAGGCCCAGAAAATAACAGAGGAATCATATGGCAAACAACACCTCTGCTACAGCAGAACAATATCCACCACTCTCAGAAACAAAAGACCAGGTACTAGGAACTCCACGGAAACAGGTTCCAAAAACTCTGAACTACACAAGGAAGTAGTTCAGCAATTCAAACCCATCACAGCCCAGCAAGGCAACTCTCCCCAAAGGCTGAAATAGCATGTGAGAACCACAGCTCCCGAGTACTCCTCGGGTACCTCAATGAACAGCCATTTTTCTGGCCTCCTCTTTCACCTGCAGAATTAATGTGAAACTCACTTCTTTTTCCAGGCACACATGCTCTGCCAGAACAGCACAGCAAGAACCTGCTCCCGGGGCCTTAGTCTCATGGAATATTTAGTCCCCTTAGTCTCACTCCTTAGCATGATCTACTCATCACACAGCCAAACAAAAGTCACCAAGGTAACGTCACAGCATTTTCAGAGAGAACATGCCCAATGCCTCAGTGCCCAATGCCTCCACTACTAGGAACACACCAAGGTCCCTGTATCTGTCCCTGATTCCAACTGCTCAAATTCTGCCAGGCAGAAGAAGGAAAGGAATAAGACCAGGTATTGGTACTTGATTGCTCCAAATCTACAGACATTTTAATCCAGGCAAGATTCTGTTAATCCAACATAAAGAAACCCAACTGAAGAACAACGTAAGTACATCAGCCTCTCAAACACATTCTCTATAATAAGTGACTTACCTGTAGCATCAATGGTGTCATCTTCAGAAAAAGAATCAAAAAAACCCAAAACAAAACCCAACCAACCGAACCCCAACAACATCACTGTCAGGACAGCAGAATTGCTTTTGAGGGATATTATGCCTTAATATTGTCTGCAATTCAGAATGATACTGGACAAAGAAAATTACTTATGTTCTGCAAAAGCTTTGGAAACGCTGGACATGGTATGGTGCTCCCTCATGCACCTCTATCAAAGGTGAAGCAGAAGGAAACCTGAAAGCTGGTCACATTCTCTTAAGGACATGCTCATCTCAGGAGGATGGAAAAACCTTCCACACACTCATGGATAGTACACAAAACCTGCCACCTAACAGCTGCCAAAATTCATCTCCATCTCATCCCCTGTTTACAACACACGGACAGGGTAAGAGAAGAAATAAACAAAGGGTGGGCATTTTTGCTACAGGAAAGAGTAGAAGACAGAAAACACCCATGCCACTCTCCTGCCCCAGCAGGTTTGGTGACATCTGGATTACAAAGAGCACTTCCTCCCCTCCCTCGCAAGACTAACACCAGAAAGATGATACAAATTTTGAAAAGGTTCTGTTGACCAACAACATTCCACATCAAGACCAAATGATTAAGGGAACATACAGCAGTTACCTTCAAAGCAGTGATACCACACAGAATACCAGGCCCTGACAATATACAGAGTTCTGGAGGCTCCCAGGAGAGCAGTCCTGTGCACCAGGCCACCTGACAAGCTTATCTATTGGCATACTCAAACCTGTGCCATGGGAAATGTGATCTCCACAGCTAAGCAGACATTCTCCAGTTATCCCCAGTGACACAGACTGCATTCTCCAGAGCATCATCTTTTCCCTCAGGGATGCTCTTCCCTGCTCAAGGTCATGCTCCCATTGACATAGTCACAGGCCCTACTCAGTACCACTACTACCACACCTTGATATTGCTTCACTACATGGACTTGCTCCTGCTCAAACCCCTCTCAGACCATGACCCAGGTCTTTGCACATACTCACCTTCCCTCATAACTGCCACCAGAACATACAGAGCGATGCCTTTTCTGCACACTAAGGTTGAAACTGAAATTGAGTTCTTAAAAATGTTTGGACTAGGGCTCTGACACCTCTGGTCCAAGGCCACATGGATCTTATTTTCAAGAGAACCACACCGAAAATGCCAGAAAAGCAGAGCTGGATGTGTATGTCCAGACATCAGAATGAGCCATGTGTGACAACAGGACACTCCATCCCTACAAAGGCCGGCGGTCCAGGTACACAAGTAGGGGAAATTGAGTGCATGGAGGTTACACCCACCTCTTCATGTATCCTGAGAAATCCTGCCTGAGCAGGACCAATGAGCCATCATGGCAACATCAATGCCTGTGGAACCACTGTAGATACCTGCCACTACACAAGGACAGCAGGTTGAAATACTACCTACCAAAACTTCCCCAAAACAGGAGTGAAAAGGCTCACCAGAGCAGGCAGCATCCCACCAATTCTTATCCAGCACATTCCCCACATCAGTCAGCAGCAACACAAGGCACTGTCCCTGCTGGGAGATAGTCTCAAACTCAGAAGACATTGTTGGCATTTCAGTACCACACACTATCTCAAGATCCAGAAGGCCCCCAGTTCCAAACAGCCTGGATCCTGGGAAAGGATCCCAGGCAGGAGCAGTCTGTGCCCTTCCTGCTTTGTGCTATACTCTGGTCGTTCCCCACTCCCCAGTCTGGGACATGTGTCCTCAGAACAAGTATGTGACCTCCCATTACTGCCTTACTACATGGCCCATGATCCTCACAAAGATTTCCATTTCAGGGAAGTCTTCCCATTGCTCAAGATCAACCTTCATATCATGAGGTGCTAAGGTCCTACTCAGGGGCACTGCCACATTCACCTCCTTGATGTGCCTCTGCTTTTTTCCCCAACTCAGGCCTCACTCAAGCATTTGTGGACCCTTCCAAACAATAAGAATACATTAAGAAATTCCAAACAATTGTTATTGTACAGACTGTGTGCAGCACATTTTAAATGTTCAAAAGGTGATGTTAGATCAGCTCTACGTTGCAATGGCATTGATTTAATGCTGCAACAGAACAACCCAAGTGGGGACAAGCACCCACTGTAACATACTGGTTCTGTAGGACAGTCTGGATTTACAGGGGTATTATCAGGAAAGTTCTGCTTTGTGTTTTTCCTTTGTAAGAAGGTGCAAGTACTGAAAGAACATCAAAGGGGTCCAGTGTATGTCACACCACTCCACTGGTCAGGAGCACAAATTCACAACTGTTGACATCACATTTGTTAGCGTCAACATTTTTGTTGACAAAACCCATACAGATGGTGTCATTCACACGGGGTGGAGCAGATACTCTGTAATTGACCCTTCAGATTTTGTTATCTCAGATGGAATAGATCCATACCTATGAGCTCTGTTACACCTCTGAAATGTTACACACGTATTCGTTGACATGGAGGCCGGATAGCACTGATGGCAATGGGCACTGAGTTCCCTCTGTGAGAGAGCAACCCAGATTATCATGAGCACAGAACAACATTATGATGCTACCTAATGTAGAGAAGAATTCATTGCCATTATAAGAAAAAGCTTTCTGCTTTTCCCTGAGGCTGTCAATGCTGATAACACAAACATTAAAAGACCATCTGAACAGGCCACGAATGGAAATCTACAGCATGACTGGATTTGAACAGAAATACAATAGGAAGCTTGCAGTTTCTGACACCTGCAGTGGTTGACAGTCTCCTGCCTGAACACTATATGCTACTGAGAAGAATTACAACACCCTTGCAAAAGAAAATGGAAAAACTCTACAACGCCTCTCCTAATTCCACTATGATTCTGGTGAGAGAATTAGAGAAAATTCACCACACTTCTGAAGTCCCAAATGTTACCTGATGTCACCTCTCCTGCAGAGGACAACCACAGAAAATGATGAAACACCACAAAGAACACCAACAGTGTGCAGCAGTACACTGTAACGCCAGTACAACAGTACTTCGGCCAACACACAGGCCGCTCAGCAGCCACTACCCTCAGGACCCAGGGGCTAAGCTCGGCTCACACCAGCAACTGCCCAGGAGGCAGGTGAGAAGGGCGACAGGAGAAAATGGGGAGACAGGGGAAAAGTCAAGAGGCGAAAAAGGAAGGGAGGGAGGGCCACTGACCGTCTCCAGCAGAGCGGGTGCCTCCGGCTGCGTCTCCTTTGCCGCCGAACCAGGAGGCGGAGGGAAGTTGGGGCTGAAAACCATCAGGTCGCTCTTGCCCGCACCGTCCGTCACGCACAGGCTCCGGCTCTGGCGCTGCGAGTACGACCAGCTCCCCACTTCGCTGGCGCACACGAGAGTGGCCGGACCGGGACCCGACAGCACGGCCGAACGCGGAGCCCACCGCGCTGCCCCGTACAGCACCACCGCCAGCAGGAACAGGCTCGACACCACGCAGATCGCCACCACCAGCCACACGTTCGTCGTCGTAGCAGATGCGGTGCCGCCCTCCACGGCCGCCAGAGCCCCTCTCGCAGAACCCGAGCTGGCGGCCGCCAGCGCCGCCTCGGCTCCCTCCACCAGCGACACGCTGAGCGTGGCCGTGGCCGAGCGCGCCGGCTCGCCGTGGTCCCGCACCACGATCACCACGCGCTGCCGCGGCCCGTCCGCCTCCTCCAGCGCCCGCGCCGTGCTCACCTCGCCGCTGTAAAGCCCCACGCGGAACGGGCCCTTGCCCCGCGGCTCCCACACCTCGTAGCGCAGCCACGCGTTGTAGCCCGAGTCCGCGTCCACCGCGCGGATCTTCGCCACCACCTGCCCCGCCGACGCCCCCCACGGCGCCCACGCCCACAGCGCCCCCGACGCCGCCTCCGACGCCGCAGACCCCAAGGACCCGGCTCCCGGAACGGCCCCGCCAGGCCACAGCACCACCGGCGCGTTGTCGTTCTCGTCCAGCACGAACACCTGCACCGTGGCGTTGCCGACCAGCGCCGGCTCCCCCGCGTCCACCGCACGCACCTCGAACTGCAGCACCTGCAGCTCCTCGTAGTCCAGCGCCTGCAGCGCCCACAGACGACCGCTCTCCGCCTCCACCGACACGTAGCTCGACGCCGGACGCCACCCGACCCCCGACGCCGCCACTCCGCCGCCGCTCTCCCCCACCCAGTAGCTCACGCGACCGTTCTCCGCCTCGTCCGGGTCCCGCGCCCACAGCCGCGCCAGCTCCGCGCCCGCCGCGTTGTTCTCCCGAACCAGCACCGTGTACACGGCCTGCGAGAACGCCGGCGCGTTGTCGTTCACGTCCGACACCGACACACGCACAGACCGCCTGGCGCGCAGCGCCGGAGCCCCGCCGTCCTCCGCCCGCACCTCCACCTCGTACTCGGACACCCGCTCCCGGTCCAGCGCCTCCCGCAGCACCAGCGAGTACGACCCCGCGAACGTCGACACCAGACCGAACGGCGCCGGCGGCCACACCGTGCAGCGCACCCGACCGTTCGCCCCCGAGTCCCGGTCCGACACGCTCAGCAGAGCCACCACCGTCCCCACCGCTGCGTCCTCCGGCACCGGCACCGACAGAGACGTCACAAACACCTCAGGTGCGTTGTCGTTCACGTCTAGAACCTCTACCACCACCTTGCAGTGACCTGACAGAGGGGGAGTACCCTGATCTGTTGCTTCAATTTGTATCTCGTATGTATGGACATCTTCAAAGTCCAGGGCTCCCGTCAGACGGATCTCCCCTGTTTCTGGATTCAAAACAAAAATATTTAATCCCTTCTGAGGAAAAGTATTGCTCGCTGTAAAGGTCACCTCGGCATTGCTCCCCGCATCCGGATCCGTAGCGTTCACCCGAGCCACCAACGTCCCCTCTGTAACGTTTTCCAGCAGCTGCACTTTATACACAGACTGATTGAACTGGGGAGCGTTGTCGTTGGCGTCCAGCACTGAGATCAACAGCTCCATCGTTCCCGTCAGCAGCGGACGGCCACCGTCAGTCGCAGTTAGCACCAAACGATGAATCGGCATCGTCTCGCGGTCCAGAGGTTTCCTAAGCACCAGAAAAAGAGATTCTCGGTATTCTTCACTCCGCTGTAAATCCAAAGCGAAATGCTCGCTGGGGCTGAGGCTATACGAGAGCTGAGCGTTGGCTCCCACATCTGCATCCGACGCGCCCTCCAGCGGGAACCGAGAACCCGGCAGAGACGATTCCGCGATGCTCAGGTTTTTCCTTGCGGAGGGGAAGACCGGGGCGTTGTCGTTGATGTCGGTGACCTCCAGCTCCACATGGAAGACGCGCAGCGGCCGCTCCACCAGCACCTCCAGCCGCACGGAGCACGGCGCGCTCTTCCCGCACAGCTCCTCCCGGTCCAGCCGCGACCTCACCACCAGCGCCCCGCTCGCCCCGCTCACCTCCACGCTCGCCCGCCGGCCCTGCGACACCAGCCGCAGCCGCCGCGCCTCCGCCTCGCCCGCCTCCAGGCCCAGGTCCTGCGCCAGCCGGCCCACCACCGTGCCGGCCTTGGCTTCCTCCGGCACCGCGTACCGCACCTGCCCGCCCACCAGCGCCCACCACAACTGCAGCACCAGCAGCCGCAACAAGGCACCACCACACACGCCCATCTCCATTGGCATCGCCGCTGGAGGCACCTACCCGGTACGCACAGCTCCCCGCAGCCGCTCAGATGCACCGGTTCTCCTGCTCGGCCCGCGGCCCCCCCCCCGCTCTCACAGCCGGGTTCTCCGCCGCTCGCACCGGGGCGGAGCCGCCGACACGCAGTTTCTGAGCCTGCAGCGACACCGTGTGCTGCTCCAACGCCTCTCATGCTTCCTGACATTGTCCAAGCCGGCGGACACGGGCTGCTCCACTCTCGCTCGCTTTTTCCTTCCCTTCTCTTTTTGTTCTGATTTTTTCTTTCCTTTTATTTTTTTTTTTCCCTTTTTCCGTGTCCGTTGTTTCCACACGTTCCTTCCTTTCCTTCTTCTTCTCCTTTACCACCTCCTTCTTTCTTCTTTCCATTTCGTACTTAAATTCTGAGGTTTTCATCGGTTCTGCTTTCTCCCTTTCCGGTTTTGCCCTACCTTACCGTTCTCACTATGCTCCTTTCCCATTTCTAACCACCCTTCTCTCTCCTTTACTTTCGATCACCGCTCTCCACGCTGTGGTGGACACCGTCAAAGACGGACCTGTCCCCACGAATGTCGGGGCAGCAGCGCCGGAACCCGGTGTTCTCCCTCCCTGGGAGGCTCTAGGGACCAGCTCCGCTTCGTGACTAGACGTGATGTCGGTGCGGGCTCGTCATCAGCTCTTTGCTACTTCCTTTTTCACCTTCCATTTTCCCTTGCTTCCTTATTTCCTTCGACTCATCTCTATTTTCTTTATGTTTCTCTTTATATTCTCCTTTTTACACTTTTCTGTTTTCTCTTCCATTCCCTTCTGTTGGCTATGTTTCCTTATGCTCCTCTACCACTTCCCTCTTTATCTCTTCTATTCTTACTTCCTTTAATAAAATATATTCTCAAAGCACACACCACGCTCACAAGGAATTATGGGCAGAGTCTTTACTCCTCTTCCTCATCAATCTTCATCAAGCCTTGTAGAGTGTCCCTGAGTACCAAGGATGCTGAGTTAGTCGTCATCTCCATTCAGCGTCTCGTCTCGAGATAACACAGGAGCAGGCTCATTATCTCTTCAAGCATCTCTTCCTTTCTCCTGTATGTTTTTGTCTCCCACCAAGCCCCTCCTTTCCTTGTTTTGTTTTAATCCTCTTTTCTCTTTCTCTTCTTAGTTTCTTTTCTCCCTTCTTCTCTTTCATCCTGTCTTTTTCTTTCATTTCATGCTGTGCTGATCTCTGCCTCTATTTCTCTTCTGCTTCCATCCTTATCTCTTCTCTTCATTTTGTCCATTTCTAAAATGTTCTTAAAATAGCTCCTCCGTACTCACTAGGAGGCATCATCATGCCCTTGAGCAAAAGCTCTCACTCGTCTTCCACAGCATCTTCCCTTACTGTGGTCACAAAAAAGCCTTCCTGCTTTTATCCCATCAATCCATCTCCAACTTCTCTCTCTTCAGGATGAAGGCCATGCTCTTCATCCTCCCGTCAATAACAAATAGCACCAAATCACAGAGCAAGGCAAACACATGGCAAAGAGCAGATCTCCTACAGCACAAAGGAATCCACCACCCCTGCTAGCACAAGCCCAAATACCAGGTACTGGGACCTCTATCGAAACAGCTTCAAAGGACTCTGAACTATGCAGGGGCATCCCTTATTCAGAACTCAAACAGTCACAGCCCAGAAAGACAACCCTTCACAAAAGCTCAAAAAGCTCATGGGAACCACAGCACACAAGTACTCCCTACATACCTCAACAAACAGCCATTCTTCCAGCCTCATCTTCCACCTCCAAAATAAATGTGGAGATCTTGCTTCTTTTTTTCCATGCTTTGCCAGAACAACTCAACAAGAACCTTCATTCCCAGCACCTTATTCCCCATGAAATACCTCTCACTCATCAGCATGATCCACTCATCACACAGCCTAACAGAAGCCACCAATGTAACACCACAGCATTTTCCATGAGAACATCCCCTCAGAGCCCAATGAATCCACTCCAAGGAAAGCAACAAGGTCNCAGAAGCCACCAATGTAACACCACAGCATTTTCCATGAGAACATCCCCTCAGAGCCCAATGCATCCACTCCAAGGAAAGCAACAAGGTCCCTCCTCCTGCTGTCCTTAACTCACCTGCTCAACCTCCGCCACACAGCAGCAGGAAGGGAACGAGGACAGGTAGCGGTGCTTTCTTCTCTACACCTACAAGCATTTCCATCCAGGCATCATTCAGTTAATCCAACAGAAAGAAACCACAACTGAATGACAACAGAAATACATCAGCCTCTCAAACACATCCTCTATAATAAGTGACTTACCTCGAGCATCACTGGTGTAGACTTCAGTAAAGGGAACACTTTGAAGACAGCAGAATTGCTTTTGGGATACTTTGTCCCTTAACACGAGCTGCCATTTCAGGCGATGCTGGACAGAAAAAAATACTCATGCTCTCCAAAAGCTGTAAAAAGCCTGCACACTGGATAGTGCTCCCTCATGCTCCTCTATCAAAGGGAAGAAGGGAGACCTGAAAGCTGGGGACACTTTCCTAACAGCATCCTCAGCTCAGGAGAGTGGAAAAACCTTCCCACACACTAATGAAGATTGCCCCAGAACCTGTCACCTGGCAGCTGCCAAAATTCAGCATCTCCATCTCATCCCCTGTTTCCAACACAC
>NDXB01011081.1:22619-41637 GCA_002631895.1 Agapornis roseicollis
CCCCCCCCCCAAGCCTGGAGCTGACCGTACTGGCATATTCTGCAAGGGTTATTGGTCCAGTAATTCTCTGCTATGAGGGGAAAACAGAAACCTGAGTCTGAATAGTTGAAGACACACAAAACAGATAAGGACCATATGATACATGGACTGCTGGAGGATGTTGGTAGAGAGCAGCTCTTACAGCTGTATGTGTGCAGAAGGAAATGTAGGGAAGAGAAAGCAAGCATTTGGCAACAGAAGTCTGTTCCTGAGGCACTGTGTTATGAAACCAGATATTGTAACATTATATATTACCACCTAGAATCACAACTCATGGTTATTATCGAGGACAAGATATCTTTATAGTTGTCTCTTGCACTAGCCAGAGGCAAGAAGGAGACCTTAAACCAGCTATCCCTCACCTCCTCTACACACCAGCATTTCTTAGCCCTACTTATCTGCTGTTGTCCAGATGTTGGCCAGGATGGTTCACAGTGACCAGGAAAAATACATATATGGTATCAAATATTCAACACTATGGGTGAGATCTTTCTTAGAGCCACTTTTGTTACCATTACTGCTGTTAGACACTGCCTAATTGCGTTCTGTTTTAGCCAATTGGATTACTTTCTGTGATGTGGAAATAATGATGGAGTGTCACCTGTGTGCTCTGAAGCTTTGACCAACAAATTCTTCATAGAAGCAATGCTGTTTCCTGTAGCTGACTCTGTTTATAAGCATAGCTTGGAAGTTAAGCCACCAGGGCAGCAGAGTTGCTACCATGCTCATCTGTGAAGTTGATCATGAATGGTTAATGTAGTGAACTAAATGCTAAGATGAATTTCTAAATATATAAGTAAAGAAGACATAATATTAAGTACTAAGAAATGTGAATGTATTGCTTTTGGTTAATACATTAACCTAAAATGAGTTTCTCTACTGTCCTTCCTGATACAGGATGGGTGGATATGGAAAGTGGATCCATAAATAGAAGTTGCTGAGTTGTGTCCTATGTCAGGCCTGTTTAGTGCTCCTTGTCCTTTGCTTCCCTTCAGTTAAGGTTTGGAGATTTAATCTGAGCTGCCCATCATGTCACTGATGGGCAGCTCTTCCCCTGCTTCAGTGTGGGGTTCCTCCCATAGGAGACAGTTTTCCATGAACTTCTCCAACATCAGTCTTTCCACAGGCTGGAATTTTTCATAAACTGTTCCAGTGTGGGTCCCTTCCATGGGTGCATCCTTCAGGAACAGGCTGCTCCAGTTTGGGTCCCCTGTAGGGTCACAAGTCTTGTAGCAAACCTGCTTCAGTATGGGCTGTTCTCTTCATGAGGCCACAGGTTCTGCCAGGAGCCTGCTCCAGCGTGGGCTTCATATGGGACCACAGCCTCCTTCAGGCATACCCCTGCTCTGGTGTGGGGTCCTCTATGGGTTGCAGGTGGAGACCTGCTCCACCACGGACCTCCACGGGCTGCAGTTACAGACCTGCTCCACCATGGGCCTCCATGGGCTGCAGTTACAGACCTGCTCCATCATGGATCTCCATGGGCTGCAGGGGCACAGCTGCCTCACTATGGTCTGCACCACGGGCTGCAGGAAAATCTCTGCTCTGGCATCTCAAGCACTTCCTGCCCTCCTGCAGTGACCTTGGGGTCTACAGGGCTCTCTCTCTCACATATTCTCATTCCTCTCTCCATCTGCAGTTCCACAGGATGGGGTTTTTTTCCATCCTACGTATGGTATCCCAGAGGTTCTACCACCATCACTGATGGGTTTGGCCTTGGCCTGTCTTGGAGCTGGCTGGCATTGGCTGCCTCCCCAGACATGGGGGAAGCTTCTAGCAGTTTCTCACAAAAGCCATCCCTGTAGTCCCCTTTACTACCAAAGCATTGCTATGCAAACCCAATACATATATGAATAATCCTCAAACAATTACAAAGATAAATTTCACTTCAAAGGCTATTACTAACCCAGTCATATATTTCCGATATTTACCACTCCATTGCCACTTTTTCCTTTTACAGTAGGTTGGGTTGACACTACTGAATGACTCATGAGGTGGCAACTGGCCAGTACTAAAATTTCTTATACTACCTGTACAAACCTGACAACAGACAATATGTCCTGCCTAAACATTTCCCACAGGAGTAAAGCAAAAGTATTAAGAAAGAGCATAGTTCCCTGATGGACCTATTTGCTCCTCAAGGTATCACTAAAGAGACTTGAATGAGGCTTTTGGTTCATTTTAGGCTTTTTCTTGAAACAGCTTTGTAGGATTAAATAAACAAGCCTTGTATAACTGTAAATAAAGTACACTAGATTGCCTTCTCTCCAAGAAGGGTACTGGCTTCTCATAAAGTTTCCTTTTTACTCATTTTTTCCTTTCTCCTACCACATATCCAACAGTATAGCAGTAAACTTAAAAAACTTATTTTCATTTGGTTTTGTTTACTTCTAATAAAAAAAATATTTAAGTTATCTTATACTATACTACACAGAAATCTATTAGGTATAACTTATAACTTATTTGTAACTTGGCCAGACAAGCTGTAGTTGCCCTGTTCCTGGCAGTGTTCAAGGCCGTATTGGATGAAGCTTTGAGCAACCTGGTCTAGTGGTGAGGTGGCAGGGGGGTTAGCATTTAAATGGTCCTTAAGTCACTCCAAATCCAAACCATTCTATGGTTCTATCACTAAAAACTCCACTGTGGATATTATTCAAAGGCATAACTGCAATGAATGGACAAGCAAATACATTTGCATTTTATTTCAGTGCAGAACTCAGATGTTTACAAATATAAATCTAATTCTGCAATCAATTATATTCAGGTTAATTTTAGTCATTGAAAGGGATCTTGAGGTCAGGTTGTAATGCTCTGTAGTTGAAAAAATGCTTCTTGGTTTCTCTCAATCTTAGCTACTGGGTCAGAGGGGTCTGGCTCTGTTTGAACCTCTATGAAGATGAATTTTCACAATGCAGTGCAATATGGGACTGAAATGATGTTGGTAAGTGAGGAAACACACCAAGAAGAGGAAAAGTTATGCTTGACTCTTTTTTGAGTGTTTTTTTACCAAGTCGTGATTTGTGATCCCACTAAATCTCCAGCTTCTTCCCTGTGCCCAGGTATGTTTCTTTCGCGTCCCTTCTTTCATGTACCTCACCCTGTTTTCCTTGTTAGACTAACATGCATTCTAACATGCATTCTCAGGCTCTTGAGAAACTTCAGTCAGTGTGAAATGCAGTCTAATTTAAGTATCAAAAAGTATACTACTTTACTCCGTAATCTAAAATAGCTTCTAGCTATTTATAGATTAAATATAAAATACTGGTATAGACCCATTGATCCTGTAAATGGTCTGAATCTTGATGTCTTAGAAAAATCTGTCTTCTAAGGTGATATTACAAGTTTTTAATAGGGTGGGAAAACCAGTTGATGCTTCTTCTGCTGTAATGTTTGTTTTTCTTGATTATAATTTAGGAGGTCAAGACACTAACTAGTCCAGTAAATACATACTAAAGAATATTTTGTCAACATAATGTTAGTAATAAACATTACCAAAAAAAGCCTACAAAGCAAGATAAATTGTAGATTTTCAAGCTTTCTCTTTCCTTTTCTGGCTGCTTGTAAACAAAGACAAAAACATAAAAAATACACTATGGGGGATGTCTACCTGTAGTCTGGCAAGGGCCATTTCCACTTACTCCCCTGTCTCAGAGGAGAAAGATAAGCCCTTTCAGATGTGATAAATTACAGCTGCTTTGGGCTTTTTTTCTGAATCTCTTCTGGAAGCAACAGAGAAAACTCCTGGAGCTTGTAGAGTAATGCCTGTGATAATCACCCAGGAGCACCAGACAAGCACCAGTGGTTTCTTCCAGAAGTGTAGGAAAGCTCTGGAGATTTTGCTTTTTGAATCAGGCATGGAAACAGGCAAGTGAACGAGCTGATGTATAACATCAAGAGAAAACCCACTCTTGCCTGACAGCAGTATGTGCTAGTAGCTCTGTATCCTTTTTCATAAGGCATGAACTATTAGTGAAAACAGGCCTTTCTCTCTTACAATCCCCTCAGAAGCGTTGAGTAAAACATTAGGACTTGTATGCAGTTTCCAGTCACTGCATTAATGAAAAGTAACTGAATTGCACTCTGACAATTTCCCATCACAGAGCTAGTTCAAAAGCTGTAGTGAGATGCACTGAGCTGCAGTGTTCTTGACTGGAGTGCTGATAGGTGATCTTTTCTTCCCCCAGCGATACACATATATCCCTTAGTGGGGACATTGTCCTGACCAGCCTTTGCCTTTCACCTTTGCAAGTACTCTTCTTACCCTGTGAAGAGGTAATAGAGTATCCATAGTCTGGCCTGGCACTGCCCATAAGCTCTGAAATGTTCACACTAGGTATTAAGAGACTGCGAAGTTAAACATTTTTTAAAACTGATGTAAGAAAGAATAAAGTCAGTGCCTTGGATGTTTTCCTTTCCCCTTGAGCTACTGCTTGATACATTACATTCACAAAATAATTTCTTTTTTATAAAAGTCATCTCCATGTAAAGCCTCTTCTGTGAAGTGACTCAGGCAAACAGAGCATTGTATGTGATGAAGCTCCTTCCTTACAGATCACTGTGAAGAACTGAGATAATTTAATGCAATCAAAGTGAAAAACTTCACAGCTTACTCAAATATAATATTGTTGAAGCTTTCTCATTAATGTGGGGACAAATAGTGAAGTGTTGTGGCTGTCATTAAGACTAGTGTCTTTTCTTTCAAATCAGTGGATTCACAATCAAAGGACTCCTTCTGTCCTTGGGCTTCCTTTAAGGCTACCTTGAAGGCTACCTTTAAACACACATTTTTGCTTGTTCAGAAAGCTGTCATTAAACAGCAATAACCTTCTATTACTGAATTTGGCTGGATTTGAATGAGTGACCTAAAGATTAAAATTTCAGACTCTGTTACTGGTTAAGAGAGTCACCTGAATCCCTGATGGATTTATTATTTAGTACCCCAGACCTAGATTTTTTTTTCTTTCATTTCACAAATGTGATCTTCACATCTTTTGTGATTTAAAAGCTACCATTTATTGCAGAGCAAATTTAGTATGTGTGATAAACACTACTCTTCTTTGTCCTGATTCCTGCAAATTCCTTCACTCATGTTCTTTATAAACACAGAGTAAAGTATGTTCCCAAAGGCTGTGCTGAGGCAGGAACTTATGAGACCAAGCTCTGGCTCTCAAATTTTCTGTTGGGCAAGTGCTGTATGCTGGGTTTGTACTGGGTGTGAAAAGATAAATTATATAATAATAAAATATTTTTTGCTTATTTGTAATTATAACAGCTTTTTATGTAACACAAAGCATAATTTTCAGCTGAAGAAGTTATTTTTCTAGCACATGAGATACTCAAGCTGTAGGAAACTGCTAGCTGTGAGAATATCTGACATCATTTCATTGGTAACCTGTGAGCAACTAAAGAGGTTTGGGCTGAAAATTTGACTTAAAGGTAAATAACCCCATCTATAGGATAGCAAGCAAGTTCAGGCATCTGAATGTCAGTGGCTTAAGCAATTAGAAAATACTATTTGGGGCTAAAAGTAGGTTACTAAAACTATGCAATTTTCTCTATATATCAACAGTGATGTAAAAAAACAGACAGCTAAATCTCTGAGGACTCAATAGTAATCTCATGTAAACATTTCATTGACACATGTTCAGCGCAATTTTACTTTTTAACAAAATCTTTATTTTATAGCCTATCATTTGTGAAGCAACGTATTTAAAAACATGATTTAAAATAAGACTTCCCAAACTCATGAATTTGTTAGTAATACATGTTGGGCCTTGTACAAATATTCTAGACATCATATTAATGAAAAGTAGCTTAATTTCATCCTGTTAGGTTCTACCTAGAAGGCAGCTTTACAAAGCTGATTCCACAGCTGAAGTGGGAACTGTTCACTGAGAACAAAATCTAAGGGCAATTTCAACCTCAGTTTTTAAATTTGTAACTAATCAGTTGTTCTGTTTTTCTCTTACATTGTTGGTTTATGGGAAGAAAACAGAATTGTAGAAGGGCTTTCAGTGGGTGTTTTACTTTAAGTCTCCAACAGCTCAGTCTTCCATTTGTTTTAGTTTACTGTTTGTTACATTACCAGTCTGAATGAATTATAAGGAAAATTCTTGTTATCTAGTATTCTGGTAAGACTGAGGTCACAGCTTTCAGCAAAGGAAAGCCATTTAAGATAGATCTTTTCACAGTTTACATATCTGCAATTACAGGGAGCAGATTTTTCACTGTCAGGCTTAATGTAGCCTGAACAATATCAGACTCACAGAGGTTAAATAAAGCTTTACCTAATAAATTACTGTTTATTTTTCCTTGCTATCCTAAATAAGTGTGAAAAATGTGGAAAGAGCAAGCCCATATACCACCCAGGAACTCTTCCCAGCTCACTGATTTTCACCCCTCTTTTCTGTGGTTTAGTTTCCAATGAAATCATAGTTTTAACATACCTGCATTATTAGGGAAATACCACTGTGGAGCACAGAGAGCAAAGTACTCTGCCATGCTGTACAGGTCAGTCCTGGGCAGATCATTGTATCATTAAGGTACATAATTTACATATACAAATAAAGATTTGCAAGAAAATAAACTCACACAAACAGGTTAGAGCACATTTTATAGCAGTGGGATTATATGACCCAAGTGAATAAGATTTAGATTTGAAGTGCCTGGGAAGCAACAAGATTTGGGGGCCTTTTTGTTCAACAGTATGGTGTCCCTGTATTTCTGCTTCCCAGGAAGGAATGCACAGAGGCAACTGAATCTTTGGTGCAACACCAGCCAAGAAGTGGCACCACTACCCCAGGTATGATCTGTATCTTTAACCACATGTATATATATGTATTTGTATTTTTTTTTAATACAAACTTGCAGTAAACAGAAGTCCTGTCTGAGTAATTTTTTGTCTTTAGAATTTCAGTAGTTGATTCCTAACAGTTGTTGAATTGTTCTGTGACAATATAATTAAATGCAGAGCATTGTTTAGAGCACATGAGACTGTCTTCATGAATAACTTATATTCCACAACAGCTAACTTTGTATCAGCATATATAGAATAGCCAGAAAGTAAAGTAATGGATGCCTCATCTGTACAGTATAAAATCAGTGAGCATTATTTTTTTTTTTTTCACAAGGGTTCCATAACTGATAAAATGGTGTTTGACCAGGTGGCTAAAAGAAGAGTTATCTCAAAGAAGCAGAGCACAAAAGAAAGAAGATGGCACCAGAAGTGAAATGAGAAGACACGTGCTGATCTAAATGCAGTAGGGTGAAATTGTTTTCTGCCTTTCACATAGGTGAAATAGAGGTCTGCATTGATATATTTCTGGAAAAACAATAAACAGTGTTTCTCTGAATGTCTCATGGGAGTTCATGTTTTTGTTAGTCAATGCCTTTCATCAGTGCACTGCAGTGTAGCTACCCCACCATGTTGGTAGGCTGCTTCTTCTGTCTATCACCAATTTAACACATATCTGATTGCAGGGTAGATAGTATAGAGCATCCCATGGTTGACCTTATGGCATCTCAGTGCCAGCAGGCAGTGCTGTGGGTTAGTCTGTCTGCTTGCAGGCTGGAGGAGGAAAAAGGAAGGTGCGACAGGAGCAGGTCTGTTCACCTAGGAGACTCAGGCAAAGCCATACGTCTTTTGCTCCTGCAGCTGCCTCCTCAT
This sequence comes from Agapornis roseicollis, assembly GCA_002631895.1. Lineage (NCBI taxonomy): Eukaryota > Metazoa > Chordata > Aves > Psittaciformes > Psittacidae > Agapornis > Agapornis roseicollis. The sequence goes on from NDXB01011081.1 coordinate 30,325, forward strand.
CTAAAAGCTGGAACAGAAGTTGGCTGCAGACTGCTTGATTTCCATTGTCAGGACAGCATTCCCCTTATTCTCTTACCCCAACAGCGAAGCAGAGCCAGGGCTGGGCAGTGAAGGTTTTCTCTGTATAAAGGAAATTTTCCTGCGTCTTCAGCAAATAGTTGGATTAGTAATAGGGAAAAAATGACAGATTACAAGAATAGTACAGGGAAACTAGTCTAACAAAAATTTGCAGAGATCACCTTCATTTCACCATGCAGATTACCTTCGCCCTACTGTACTCTGAGTCAGTCAGTCAGTCTAAGGAGGACAGGGCTATGGGTCCCTCTAAGATGAGTATTATCCCTTTCTTCACTGAAAGGGGGATGGACACGTCTGCCCACCCCTGGGGTCTGCATGTGTCCTCCTGACCCTGCTGATGAGCTTCTGATATGTGCCTGGGGCACTGCTCATTAGCTGGGTCAAGTTGTGGTTGTCAGGGCAGCTTTGGGTGCCTGTTTTTTGCCATTGGTCTCTCATACTCTCAGTGCATGCTTGGTGTTTTCTGATCTGTCCAGTTCTGTTTTTTAGCAAGGTGCACTGCTGTACTGTGTGCTGCAGATGATGTAATTGCATGCTTTTGCATATCTCTTTCCAAAGCTTTAGTAAGAACTGAATCTGAGCCTGGGTTAGGGATATGCAGGATGGGCTGCTGAGAGCTGTGGTGTTTCACTGAGAGCAATGTAGGGGTAAAGCCAGGAACCCTCTAAGCAAAATAGGATAGAGGATGATGAACTGGGATATGTGTGCAGGCAGATTACTTGCAGCCAGGGGTGAGAGCTGTAGTGGAAGTGTGATGACCCAGAGGCAAGTGTACAGAGGGCTGGGAGTGCTCATAAGCAGTTGATTGTTGTAATAGGCCTTGTAATAGGCCTTGCATCATGGTCACCTTGGCTGTGCAGTGCTTAGTGTAAGCTAGCTCAGGTCTGCCCTATACCACTCCATGTTATGGCTGGATCACCATTCAATGAGGACGTAGATGTATGAGAGCAGGGTGTGATGTGGGGAAAACCTGTAGCTGTAGGGAGGTGAGTGTGCAGAGGGAAGAAAGGCAAAATATCTGTGTTCCCATTCATCACCGATGTCGTCCCCAGACACTTTTAGGTTAAAGAACTGACAATTGGCAGGTAACCTGTGGAGGCACCAAACCTGTCAGAATTAGAAATTGTGTGTTCCAAGAATGATGAGTCCTTAAACAGGTGTTGGGAAGCATTACATTCTCAAGTGCCATCCTTAAGCATCATTCATGCATGCCTGCTTGTTCAACTGTCAGAGCACTAAGACAAATATGTTGTTGTGGTCAATGTGAGAACAGCAACACTCAATTTCCAGCTGAGTTTTTCCATACCATTTTTAAAGCAGAGAATACTGTTGATTTGATGTAGTGGTGTGTTGCATAGACGTGGTGGATTCGTTTTTCTCCAGATTTCAGAAGTAACAAGTAGTTTACTGAATCACTCACCAACCTTTTGAGCTTTTGAACACTGAGAACTTTTTATCGACAGCATTAACTGTTTAAATAAGCTAGTATCCTATGATATAATTAAACTTCGTCCCATATCTTAGTCACTCTTAGTTTATTCTTGTTAGGAAAAAGTTTATAATAATTCTAATGGCTTATTAGCCACTTATCAGAGGTGTAATATTTAAATTATTTAGGGAGACAAATATTTAGGCAAACAATTATTGAGGGAAGCTAGGTAAACATTCTTGAAGTAGAAGCTTGTCCACACAAGCAAATAGAATCATAGAATAGTTAGGGTTGGAAAGAACCTTAAGATCATCTAGTTCCAAAACCCCCCTGCCATAAGCAGGGACACACCACACTAAACCATGTCACCCAAGGCTTCATCCAACCTGGCCTTGAACACTGCCAGCAATGGAACACTCACAACCTCCCTGGCCAACCCATTCCAGCATCTCACCACCCTAACAGGAAAGAATTTCTTCCTTAGATCCAATCTAAACCTCTCCTGTTTAAGTTTGAACCCATTACCCCTTGTCCTGTCACTACAGTCCCTAATGAAGAGTCCCTCCCCAGCATCTCTATAGGCCCCCTTCAGATACTGGAAGGTTGCTATGAGGTTTCCATGCAGCCTTCTCTTCCCCAGGCTGAACAGCCCCAATTTTCCCAGCCTTTCTTCATATGGGAGATGCTCCAACCCCCTGATCATGTTCGTGGACCTCCTCTGGACTTGTTGCAACAGCTCCATGTCCTTTTGACGTTGAGGACACCAGAACTGCACACAATACTCCAGGTCAGGTCTCATGAGAGCAGAGTAGAGGGGCAGGATCCCCTCCCTCGACCTGCTGGTCACGCTCCTTTGGATGCAGCCCAGGATATGGTTGGCTTTCTGGGCTGCAAGCGCACACTGAAGCCAGCTCATGTTCATTTTCTCATCGACCACCACCCCCAAGTCCTTCTCTGCAGGGCTGCTCTGAATCTCCTCTTTGCCCAGCCTGTAGCTGTGCCTGGGATTGCTCCCACCCAGCTGTAGGACCTTGCACTTGGCATGCTTAAACTTCATGAGGTTGGCATCAGCCCACCTCACAAGCGTGTCAAGGTCCCTCTGGATGGCATTCCTTCCCTCCAGTGTATCCACCCAACCACACAGCTTGGTGTCATCGGCAAAGCTGCTAAGGGCGCACTCAATCCCACTGTCCATGTCAGTGACAAAGATGTTAAACAGCACCGGTCCCAACACTGATCCCTGAGGGATACCACTTGTCACTGGCTTCCATTGACCATTGAGCCATTGACCACAACTCTTTGTGTGCGACCATCCAGCCAGTTCTTTGTCCACCGAGTGGTCCACATATCAAATTGATGTCTCTCCAATTTCAAAACAAGGATGCTGACAGTGTCGAATACTTTGCACAAGTCCAGGTAGATGACATCAACTGCTCTACCCCTGTCCATCAGTTCCATAGCCCCATCATAGAAGGCCACCAAATTGGTCAGGCAGGATTTTCCCTTAGTGAAGCCATGCTGGCTGCCACCAAGCACCTTGCTGTTTTTCATGTGCCTTAGCATGCCTTCCAGGAGAATGTGCTCCAAGATTTTGCCAGGCACAGAGGTGAGACTGACTGGTCTGTAATTCTCCAGGTGATCCATTTTCCCCTTCTTGAAAATGGGGGTTATATTTCCCCTTTTCCAGTCTTCAGGAGCTTCACCTGATTGCCATGATCAATACATATAGAATACACATAGAACAATTTAGATTGCACCTTTAAAAATGTGATAGCTGTTGTGTTTTTAGCTGGATGTAAAAATATCACTGACAAGGGCACTAATGCCAACTCGTTTATGCTTCTTGCTCTGCTTTGAGCCCATCAGCCTTTAGTAGGCATTGAGGTTTTTCAGTTTCCATCTCTCATGCCAGTGGATGTGAGTTACAGCACTGTAATTTAAAATAACAAGCACATAGTATGCAGCATAAAATAATGAGAAATCTAGAACAACTGTACAGCCAGATGGTTTTATAACCCAGCATTCAAAAGAATATCTAATGCTATTCATTTTCAAACTAAAAAAAGCAGGAATTCTTTGAAGTCATCTAGCTATTGGGCAGTTCTCATTACAATTGTTAAACTTTCTTCAGAACAGCTGAATTAAATATATTAAACTAAATAATAATAATAATAAAAATAATAAAAATTAAACAAATATATAAAAAATAACAGAGATGTTATGAATTTTGAAGAGAAATTTCCACAAAACCATGCAGCAAAAATTGATGCTAAGAGTATGACTAGATCACTTATTTATGACAACTGAAAATACATGACAGCATCATTTAGATGGTTTAGACTAATTTTACTTTTGATGGACTTTTGTTCGATAGAATAATTGTAGAGTGTTGTGTAGCATCTGAATATTTCCAAGAGAATTAACTTTTTATTATCATTTTGGAAGAGTTACCAGCCAATAGTATTACTCCTGTCCTTAATATGGAGCCAGGAACAGGGAAGCACCAAGCAGTTAAAAATCAGATATCATCCTCCAAATTTCCAATGAGACTTAGCCTTTCAGCTATGCAGAGGAAAATTAGTGTCTTATTTTAGCCTCAGTGAACTGCAGGTAAGTCACAACGCTAAAGAACTTGCATCTTTTTCTGCATTGTTCTGCCAGATGTGAGCTCTTGATTTACTATACCATAGCCATCTTTGGTTGAAGATCGAGGGAAACTGGTGATTAAAACATACCTTCCCCAGGAGAGATTGCCCTGCTTACATAATTGGTCATTTATCAGATTTTAATTCCTGTTCTACTTCTGTGATCACACTAAGGTCGTTACAAAAATGTGGTCTAAGTGTTAAGGTGATGAATTCTGCCTGGGTTTTTTTTCTCATTTCTGCTCCAGATTTCTTGTTTTGCTTTGTGCAAGTCATTTACTCAGTGCTTTCCTTCTTTGCCTAAGAAACCTGGATGATGAGCAGCCCCTGGCTCATAGTTCTTGTCCAGAAAAATACCTGGCAATTTTGGGTCCTTTAAAAGCTGCAGCCAACCAGAAAATGATGGAGCTGAAGGGACTCATTAAGCTCCTTTAATTCTATTAAAATAGAAAACAGGAAAAGGCAAATGATGAAAAAGGAGGTAATCAGATGTATTTTTTTGAATGACTGGCAGAAATATTTTTACATTCCTAGTACATTTCATTCCCTTTCCTGTGATTGTATATAACCTTTCTCAAATGATTTCATATTGCTTTTTAATCAGCTTTTACAAATTGTTCAGCTTTTTTAGGCATTGTTATAATGAAACCTTTGAGAAGAAATCAGCAAGTATAAGAAAAGATCAGACCTCTTCCTATTTACAGTACTATATGTTCATTCCTCCAAGTGCATTTCTTATGTTGAAGATGTTTTCATTTCTTTTTACCTTGAAAATGAAATTTAAAAGTCCTCGTTGATGGAAAATATGGGTTTATTGCCAACATGCACAACAATCAAGGAATATAGCTTCTCTACCCAGTAATAGTTTGCTTTATTGCACAGATGTTGCACATCTCTACTAAACTTGGCAGTGCCTGAGTTCCTGGTGAGGTAGGTCATTGTATCATCATGAGCAGCATTGTAATGCAAATGGTTGACTACCTTCCATAGCTCTTAACTGTGTTAAGAAATGAAGACACATTATTTACTAAATACAATTTCCTCTCAGGATTTCTGTTCCACTGGATGTATTCCTACTACCTTATGGCCTGGCATGTAGTCTCCTGGGAGCTAGATTCAGTGGGAGCTTTGCCATTGATTTTATTATTTACTTTGTTTCACTTTACATTATTGACTCATACTTCAGCTCCTATCCTTAGGCTAAACACTCCTAAAATGTGAAACGCCTTCTGTCAGGAGTACCTAACTTGCAGTAAGAGAGAAGATTTCTGAGACAAGAAATATTAATAGGGACCTGAATCAAGGGAAAACAACAATCTGTACATTCCTGCTTATTCTGCACATTTTGCACCTCTCAGAAAAGACATATGAACACAGATTTACAGTTTTATTTAGCCATCTTTTAATTTAATCTCTCCATCTTTCAGTAAGGTAAGCACAGAACCTTTTCTCATGTTTTTCTCCTTCTTGAGCCTTCCCACCCCTGTTTCTCTTCAATCTCTGTAGCAAACTAAACATTTGCTGCTTCAGGAAATATTTTGTGACTTTCTCAGTATTTGCAGGTGGCTGAATCTCTCAGCCCTACTGCTTCCATGTTTCTGATGGATATAGGAGTAATAGCATACAGAAGTAGCATTCTTTGGAGAAAGAATTATCTGTGAGTTACAATTCCCTGGATATTTTTTTACTCCCATGAACATGTTTGAGTTTTCTTCTTTTCTCCTGGTTTATACTGAGAGGAACAGAAGACGTTTTTGTGTTAATTATTTATTTTTAATTTGTTTATTTGGAGTGAAGGATCTAGTAGTGAGCAGTAGCTGGGTATTTAAGGCATTCACACGGGTTAGTGAAAAGCGTAATAATCTGCTTTAGCCCAAGGGCAAGACCCTTTCTTACCCACATCTGGCACATGTACAAAACTGCTTTGCCATTCTGGAACACAGCTTTATTGTACCTCGGAATTTGACAATGAAAACCCCAACTCCTCTCTGCACCATAGGAGACACTGGGAAATGTTTCCCAATATGTTTCTACAACAGCTATGTCGTTTTGATTAATCAAGATATTATGCTTTATTCCACCCCTCCTCCCCACTCGTCAGGTCTATGAATTTGTTTTCCACCTCTAATACTTGTCCATCCCGTGCGTATAGATTGTTGCTTGATATTTTTCTGTCTCTACTGCCCAACTGCCTATAGAAGAGGGCTCAGACATCCTCAGCACGTAAATACATTAAAGAGTGCTAAATATTACTCGAATTAAGAACACAGCTATAAATAGAGCAACGGGGCAAAGCTAGAGGAGGGCCACGAGGATGATCAGGGGACTGGAGCACTTCCCATACAAAGACAGGCTGAGAAAATTGGGGCTGCTCAGCCTGGAGAAGAGAAGGCTGTGTGGAGACCTCATAGCAGCCTTGCAGTATCTGAAGGGGGCCTATAGGGATGCTGGGGAGGGTCTCTTCATTAGGAACTGTAGTGACAGGACAAGGGGTAATGGGTTTATACATAAACAGGGGAAGTTCACCTTAGATATAAGGAAGAAGTTCTTTACTGTGAGGGTGGTGAGGCACTGCAACAGGTTGCCCAAAATGGTAAATGCTCCATCGCTGGCAGTGTTCAAGGCCAGGCTGAACAGAATCTTTGGTGACATGAGTGACATGGTCTAGTGTGAGGAGTCCCTGCCCATGGCAGGGGGGTTGGAACTAGATGATCTTAAGGTGCTTTCCAACCATAACTACTCTGATTCTATGATTCTATGAAATATGCCAACATGTTCTGGGCTGATTTTAATTCGATTTTAAATAAAACTTAATTTTAAACTTTAATATTTTTGTGACTTTGCTTCCTATAGTGGAGTAAGGATGATAAAACTATGATGTATATCGTACAGTTAGATAGATAGACATACAGACTGACTGATGGATTCACATGTGTACTGGTGTGTATGATAAATTTTTGATTGTTCTTTGCAAAGTTGTTTCAACAGTTGGTTTTTTTACACACCCAAAAAATCACAATGTGTTATTTTAGACTGGGAAAAATAAACACACACAATCTTTTATGTTTATTTCTGGGATGGAATACTAGGAAGCTGTCACCACATAATCTCTTAATGTTCCTGCAGTTTATAACTGTAGGTATTAATTTTTGGTTGATTTTCGCACTGTGTTTGCAATGCAGCTTACACATATTCATGTCGTTTACTCATAGTTAGAAATCTAAAGTGACTTTAAAGTGTGATTTTTAAGGCAGAGTTGCAAGAAAAGTAAACCATAACAAAGTTTGTGTGAATTACAATGCATCAATGTATGAGATATTTCTCTGTTCATAGGGTTTCATGTCATTTGGAGCCTTTGTGCTGTACTTTGCACTAAAAGCAGAGGCAAAGTTAAGGCAGTTTCTGACAGCTGTGTGATCAAACATGTCATGAAGCTTTTACTAGATGAACCATTAATATTTTGTTGTTACAGTTCCATTTCCTAAGACAGAAAATGTTTTTTGTTTCATAAGTTTGTGCATCATCTGGCATATGAGAGCAACCCCAGACGATATTGAGGAGCACCTTCCCTCTGATACTGCACCATTGGAGTCAGCAGGAGTTTTGCCTTTGAAGAAATGCAGACATGCAGGTGTCTGCATGTAAACACAGACTTCTCCACTGGTCCTCCATTTGTGCCCTCTGGGCAAAACAAGAGCTTCCTAAGCCCATGGGGTATAGCTTTACAATAAGTGAAGGGAACTGAGATGCCAGGATATTATCATGTTTTCCCTGGTTTTACTTATGGAATTGAGGATGTCAGCTGAGCTGCTGAGGAGGCCTTAGGACAACTCACACACTGTGTATCCCATATGTGTGTATATGTTCACAGGGTGATTTAAGCTGGCAGGCAGCTGAAGGCACCCGAAAACCTAGTGCAGAGTAAAATCACAAAGCATATTGCCTTTAATGCTGTGATTTTCCCCAAGGAAGACAGTGAGCTCAGAATGAGATGCTAAAGTCACTGTAACTGTAGCTACTTACCATGCAGTTTGGTGGTTCATCTCCTTCTCACACTGCTTCTGATCTGCACATGAGGTGTGCATTGATGAAAAAAACTTAAATTCATTTACTGCTTGGCTCTTCTTGGCGAAATAAAGGTGGCCAGTTGTTCAAATTATGAATTCCATAAAAATTCCATGATTAAATATGTTAAACCCTTAATCTTCTTTTAATAATTTGATGATCATCACACACTTTTGATGCTGTGTTTGGTGTTTTTTTTTTTTTTTTGTTTTATCTCCTTTCAGCATTCCCTTTTGGCCTCCCATATACTTAGGCCAGGAAAAAGTAAGCAATAAACATGACAAGGCCCTTTAGTATTGCAAAGGTGTGAAACTCTTTCCACATACTCATGGGCCCATCGCAGCCCATAATTCATAAAAAATTCCTGTGATTAGTTCAGGTACTTAGGAGTTTACCTCGTTCCCATGAAAAGTCAAAGACACGTCTTTAACACCTCCAGTGGTTTTAATGGAGATAGCTTCAAAACTTAATAAAATACCATATCATTTAAAAATGTGTATCTATTTCTGATTACGAAAGATTAATAACATTTTAAATTGGAACTATAAAATATTAATTGTGCTTCCTCAAGTAGAATGCACTTTGTGTCTGTTTCTATGGCAATGATAATTAATACACAGGGAATGGTAAATCTCCAACAGACTGGCTTCTTCAATGAGCTGAGCAACTCCTGACAGGACTGAGGCTCCTCAGCTCTCAGCAGCAACAGAGAGGAACATTTCAAAGGAAAACTGCTGCATTTTGCAGGGTCAGGTCTTGGAAATTTTGCCTATTAGGAGTAGAGTCTGTTGTATAGTACTGCTTAATCCTATTAAAAGCAACCAGATGTGCCTCTGGAACATGTGGCAACATCAAACGTAAAACACCAACCCTGTGAGGTACCAGAGTATCAGTTCATACATGGTTAGTGCTTGTAAGCTTATATGGTTACTTGTATGACACCCAGATTGCTACTCAAAGCACTGCTAAATGATCTCTTCAAAAACATTCCAGTGCTGGTGGCAGAGAAGTAAAAATGAGCAGGCTAGGAAATACAGCTAAAGTGCCATTCAGGAAACTGCAAGGAGATGTGGATTTTTCTTCTGTTTTAAACAACTGGTAAGTGAAGTGAAGATACTTTATGAATTTGTTCTCTGCCCCATCCCCTCCCTTCTCTTCCCCCTTCTAACATAGCTAGAATTTCTTTTGAATCAAGTATGAGCACATCTTTTAATATATACAAAAAATAAATTAAAAAATCTAATGGGAAATATTATTTCCTGTTTAAGTGGATCCAGGAAATTTTGAACATACATAGAAACTCACCCCAAATATTTTTGCAGGCATCTTCTATACACATCTGCTAGGAGCTTATTGCTTCCTGTTCTGGAACAGAAAAAGGAAGTTGGATAGCAGGTGTTCAGAGGACCTCACACTAGGAGTATTTTTAATTTAGTTCTTTGTTAAATGAAACTGAAGTTTTTCATATGTTAATGATAACTGTGTTTATACTATAGAAATTTAATTTATATATATCATATTTTTGACAGATCACATTGTTATATGTGTCTTTCAGATGTATAACAAGGGTGCAATTTAATCAAAACTGAAATTTGTTTTATTTAAGAAAATAGTGCACAGAAAAGCAAGAAGGGCATTTAAAGACATTTAAGCAGAGTGTTTGTCATGGGTACTGAAACAAAAGCCTGCTGAATTCTAAATTACAAGCCTGGTCAGGAATTGACTATCAGACTGCCTTTTTAATTTTCCTTTGAGAGATACAATATACTCTTGTGACTATCAGTGTCTCAGAGAAAATCACAGCATAGGTAACTATGTAAGGTTCTTGCACAGAAAACACAAATGCATAGTTAAAATCATTTAAATGTGATGACATCTTTGTTAGCTGGGAACCTGCAGCACCTCCACTACCCAGTTAGACAGAAAGAACTACCTGGTCCTGGTTTTGCAGTTACCTTGAACCTACAGTTCTCTGACTGATCTAGAAAGATCCAGAATAGAAGACTGTGACTCCATGCTGTGGGAAGCCAGGGCTTAGGCACTGGTGGTACTGGTAGTAATTGAGTGATGACATTCTGCCAATGACAGGTAAAGGTGACACAGCGTATCAATGTGCTTGTTTTTTACAAGACTCTAAAGTCCATATATAATTAAAGAGACTTTTCATTTTTAATAGTATTTATCTTGTGTCAGATAATACTTTTTAAAAGTTACCAGCTTTTCATTACCAAGATCATTAATACTATTGGTGATACCATAATTTGAATAGCTCTTGTTTGTCACAGCTGCAAATTGACTAATGATTGTTGGAGTTGTAAATTCTCCTTTTCAAGAACAAACCCGGAAGTATCAGACTTGTTGCTTACCTCAAATTCTTTTATTGACATTTACTTTTGATATAAAGCAGTGTTAAGTTAGTGATTTTAGTGGGAAGCTTTCTTCTGGAAGGTCATATTTTCAAATAGGTTACATGCTGCTGTCCAACAGAGCAACTTTTTTTGTGCATCCAAATTTTGCTGATTTTACTGTATGTTGCTTCTGCTGTGATAGAGCACCTGGCAAAAGGACCAGACCCTGTTTTTTTCCTGCATGTTCACATTTTGGCCTGCTAACCTTTGGATTGCTACCTCTGTGTGTGATGGAAAGGACAAAATTGTGCTGGGTTGGCAGGCAGGAAATACTCTGTGTTTTCACTTTTATTTGCAGACTGAGCCAGAGTTACTGGGAGGCATCAGGCTGGACTCTGCTGCTCTTTCAAAGCACAGGGGCAGGTCAAGGAGTTTGCTTATTTTTTTGCATCTTCACATCAAAATTTTATTTTTTTTTTATTTTACAACGTTTTAGATGGACAGGAAATCTTAGACTTTAAGAACAAAAGTAGACTAGTAGGTCAGTTTCACCTCTTAAAAATGTCAACATGTAGGTTTCTTCCAGTTCCTTAGCCAGGCTCAGATCTTTGATTAATGCATAATTTCCAGAAGTCACCAAGGAATGCAGGGTACAATGTTCTCCTTTCATTTTTTTGCCATTACTCATCACCTTAATGTTATTTGGTTTTGTTGTTTTGTTTGGTTTTTTTTTTTTTTTTTTTTTTTT
>NDXB01011081.1:41736-54806 GCA_002631895.1 Agapornis roseicollis
TTTTTTTTTTTTTTTTTTTTTTCTGGTGTAAATGTTGCTTCACATTTTCTGCACTTGAGATACCACCTCTGCACTGAGAGACTGTTTCAGTCACTATTACTTGTTCCAAGTAAGTGGGATGTTCCCATCACCCACCAATGATGGTTCAAAGAAATTCTTTGATTTGCAGGTCTACTCTGTCAGAATTCTTGCATTATTTATACTTACTTAGATTTTGAATTACTTGTGATAGGCCTGTGTGGGCTTTGTTTAACAAAAAAGTATCTTCAGAACCCCTGTTCTGACTGAAACTCTTAAGGCTGTGCTTGCAGTGATTGCCCAGGTTGGAAGGAGAGGCAAGGGGATTGCCATCTGCGGCCTGACATGAAGAATGAATTGTATTAGGAGCCCCTGTTTGGTACATATAAGTCAATATATTGTAGATGCAAAGAGTGTATTCTCAAATTTGGCTATACTGGATGACAGTTTGACAGTACTGAGACAACGTTAATTGTTGTGTTGTCAGCAGGCACAAAGTTATATACTGGCAGAAGACTACTTCTGAGGGAGGGGAGGTAAAATCAGAAAAAAGTTGAACATCACCAAAGCATTTGTAGTTAGAATGTGATTGTTAGAGGCAAAATAATTCAGCTTGGGTGTTCATCCCATTTCCTTGGCATGACTGTGAACTAGAGCTGAAATTTCCCATGGGCATCCTTGCTCAAGGTGAGAGCCAAACTAGAAAGATCAGTCAGGCTTGCAGCTGAATCCAGCACAGTACTAAGCACTGTAGCTCTTGACTCAATAAAACTGTTAGGACCAGACTTAAATTTATGGGTAGACACAGGAGAAGGTGGGACTGGGCTGTGAGGTTTGACTACCTCAGTATTTTTGGTGGGTGTGTTGGTGCTCCCATAACTTTCATCTTGCACAGGCTGTACAGGAAGGAAGAAAGTTGAGGGAACATTTACCCTAGTATATCAAGAGCAAGTCAGTTTAGTGGAAAGCCCTGTGGAATAAGGTCTGTTAGTTTGCTCACTAAAAGTGCTGGGCATTTGGTTTATGCAGTTGCAATCTTGGTAGTACAGAAGAAAATTTTTTCTCCCTTTGTTGCCAAGACATAGTCTCACAAAGAACCTCTCTATTCAAAGGGCTTTGCATTCAAAGCCAAATATCATTTGGATACTAATTGTATTGGATGATCAGAGAAGCTTTGGTTTAGTGTGAGGTGTCCCTGCTTATGGCAGGGGGGTTGAAACTAGATGATCTTAAGGTCCTTTCCAACCATAACTATTCTATGATTCTATGATTCTAAGCTGTGATCTCACATTGTTGAAGTACTTAATTTGGTTTTGTGTTTACAGTGATCTGATATATATCTGATGATAAAGTGATATATTAAGGTGAGTTACATAAGGATCTGCGTGCAGGTAAGGCTCTGTTATGTATAAGAAAATGAAAATATAGGAATCTCTTGAGGATATAAAAGCTTGAGAGTAAGTTGTAAGTGCAATTCAGAGTGATTTGACAGACTCAATCCTGTGTGAGGACTGAGTGTTCAGTGTCAGGAAATGGAGGTGCACTGATGAATTTTCAGTCAAGGGACACTTTGAGTGAGAATGTTACCTGCTTTGTTGGGTCACATTAAAAGAATCACAGGACTTACTAATCGCTGAGGTAGTTGGACCACAGAAAGCAATAAACCAATATAAAACCCATGGCCTTTGCAGTGGGAGCAGCAAATGTTCCTTTTTACAGGCAGCAATTACTCTGTACAGAGAAAGAGAGTGCTGTGTTTCCATCTAAGAATACAAAATAAGATGTGGAAAAGTTACATGACCTTGGTAATTTTCTCTTGCAAAACCACAAATGATTTCCTTAGTATCAAATAGTGAACATGTAAAGAGTTTATAATCAGAAAAGTGCTTTAATAATAACAGTCATTTTAGATAGTATGAAATAAAATACCTCTGACAGTGATAAATCAACCTGTTACAACCTTGTTTCTAGTGGTGCCATGGACTTTTTGCAAGATAGATGGCAACAGATATCCGTTACAAGGATAAAAGCACAGACAGAATGTGGCAACGGAAGAGAAAAAGCTGCAACATCATAGCAAAGATTACTACTATCATTTGCCCTCATGGGTGGAAATAAGAAAAATACTTGTACAAACTCAATTAGTTTTGTTGTTACAGAGAAAAGAACTGCTACCCTCTAGGGTCCACAGGTACTTGTGCACAATCGACATGTGTACCATATGCTGAATTATTAACAGAGTTCCATGTAGTATCACCACTGAGGGTTTAGAGTGGGATTCACTGAGTAAGGTACCTAACTGCAGATGTCAATATGTGAACTTGGGGGATAAAACACCTGCACTTCAGTGTCTTAACCTGGAGACAAGTCATAGAATCATAGAATGATTTAGCTTGGAAAAGACCATCATATCCACCACTAAACCATGTCTTCAGGTGTCACATCTACACATTTCTTAAATAGCTCCAGGGATGGTGACTCAACCACTTCTTTGGGCAGCCTGTTCCAGGGCTTCACAACCCTTGCAATGCAAAAATTTTTCCTAATATACAATCTAGACCTCCCCTGGTGTAACTTGAGGCCATTTCCTCATGTTCTATTGCTTGTGACATAGGAGAAGAGATTGAGACCCAAATCACTGTAACTTGTAGTTGCAGAGAGCCATAAGGTCTCCCCTCAACCTCCTTTTCTCCAGACTAAACAATCCCAGTTTTCTCAGCTGCCCCTCATAAGACTTATTCTCCAGCTCTGTTGCCCTGTTCTCCTGGGTTCAGCCCAGGACACCTGTTGCTGCCCTAACCCACTCCAGCACCAAAACTGAACACATGATTTGAGGTGCTGCCCTGGCCCTGCTAGCCACACTGTTTCTGATACAGGCCAGGATGCCAGTGGCCTTCTTGGCTGCCTGGGCACAAGGTGGGTCATGTTGAGCCGACTGCTAACCAACGCCCCCAACAGATCCTTTTCCGCCAAGCAACTTTGCAGCCACTCTTCCCCCAGCATGTAGTGTTACACGGGGTTGTTGTGATCCAAGTGCAGAACCTGATATTTTGTTTGTTGAACCTCATACAGATGGCCTCAGTCAGACCCAGAGCCTTCCTACCCTCAAGCAGACCAACACTCCTGCCCAGCTTGTTGTCATCTGCAAAGTTACCAAGGGTGCACTCTATCCCCTCATCAAGATCTTTGATAAAGATATTAAACAGAATTGGCCTAATTCTGAGCCCTTGAGAACATAAGCTGTGACCAGCCACCAAGTGGATTTAACTACATTCACCACAATTCGATCTTCGGGCTCAGCCATCCAGCCATTTTTTTTTTCCTCAGCAAAGTGTACACCAGACCAATACATAAGCAGACATTTTTTTTTTTTTTCAGATAGAATGCTGTGGGAAACAGTGTCAGAGGCTTTACTAAATTCTTGGTAGATAACAGCCACAGCTTTTCCCTCATTCACTAGAGTGGGCCACCTTGTCACAAGAGGAGATCAGATTATCCTCCCCTTCATCTCTGAGACAGAGCAATCAAACCTTGATCCTTGATGTTACTAAGAATCTCCAAGTAACAGATATGATATTTGAGAAAGGACCTGTATTTACATGGCTTTTTGTTAAGAAACCGATGAAAATTGAGACGGAGGATGATGGGGCAGCTTAAAAACATGGCAGCTAGTAAAAAAAAAATTAACAATAATGAAATGGAGCTTTTGTTGATAGCTCCTTGTTTCTTAGTGCGAAAAAAAAAAAGTTATGTGGATGATGGGGAGAATTTGTTCCATATCATGTTCTTAACTAATAAAATGCTATAATAATGCTAGGAAATGGAAGATTTTAGCTCCCAGTTTATGAGTCATCTTAGCTTTCAAAGTAATGAGTGTATATTAACAACTACATTGCTTAGGGCTGGATAGAAGTTTAGATAAGTGACCTTCATATCTTATGCTTTAATGCTGATGATTCTCAACTGTAACACTCATAGTACCATCTCTAAGAAGATGTAAAGGTCTTTTCGTCTATATCCCTGCCTTTGGTTGGTGTTAAGGAAAATAGTTTTTCCCTTGGACTTTTTATCTTTGTGCTTTTCTTGGGCAGCATATGTCTTTGGTTTCTGTCTGTACTTCAGAATTCTTGTTTGCATCACGTTATCCCAGATGCCAAAGTCTCCTCTTATAAATCTGCTATGACTGCCTCATTCCTCTCTGCCTTTCACCTTGCATGCTAATTTATCTTTGTGTGACTAGAGTAGGAAAAGCAACAGGAAAAAAAGAGAAGAGATGCAAGGGCATTTCTCTTGGGATAGTTCATACACCAAATGCCAGAGGGAAAGCAAAACACACTGTCTCTTGCTGAAATATGAAAAAATCAATAGATACTTTGCTTTCTGTAAGATGGCCTCACTTCCCCATTTGGAAGAAAGAAAACTTCATGTTAACTGCATCCAAGATCAGTCTGGGGGTAACACATCTTGCTCTTCTTTCTTTAGAGGGATGAAGCCTCAGGGCTTGTGGCAGAAAGTATGGGAGCATCTCACTGCCTGGCCTGTCCTCTGGATGCTCAGGATCTCCATGGCCATGCTCAAAAGTGCTCTTTGAAGGAAGGCATCCCCCATGTGAATGTCACAGAATCATAGAAGTTAAGGTTGGAAAGGACCTTAAAATCATTTAGTCCCAACCCCCCTGCCATAAGCAGGGACACCTCACACTAAACCATGTCACCCAAGGCTTCATCCAACCTGGCCTTGAACACTGCCAGGGATGGAGCACTCACAACTTCCCTGGGCAACCCATTCCAGTGCTTCACCACCCTAACAGGAAAGAATTTCTTCCTTAGATCCAATCTAAACCTCCCCTGTTTAAGTTTGAACCCTTTACCCCTTGTCCTGTCACTAAAGTCCCTAATAAAGAGCCCCTCCCCAGCATCCCTATAGGCCCCCTTCGGATACTGGAAAGCTGCTATGTGGTCTCCACGCAACCTTCTCTTCTCCAGGCTAAACAGGGTCCTGCTGCTCCTGTTGAGCTTTTGAACTAGGGTTTTTCACTTTTACTCATGTAATTCAGCTCTTGCCCAACTGGTCCCTTTCCTCCTTCCTGCTGGGAGTATTCTGGTATTAGTAAAAACCTCAACTAATTAATTTCTTCTATAAATTGTTAAATGACATAGCAGTCTCCCCTTTTCCATGCTTTTCCATATTAAAAAATACATAGAATGGTACATCCATTTGCACATATGCACACATGGTCACAATCTCTCCTGGATGATCAGATGAATTTGCTAACCACTTTTCATGTCAGGTTTTCTCTTCTTGCTTCAAAACCTCCCAGTTTCATGGATTCACGTCTCTCTTCCCATTGTGCTTTTTTCCTCCTTCTCTCTACCCATCTTTTTTCTTTTCTCCCGTTCATAAGGGACTCTCAACATGTCAAACTGACTAACATGAGTGTATAGTAAACCAAGCTACACT
Organism: Agapornis roseicollis; assembly: GCA_002631895.1. Classification (NCBI taxonomy): domain Eukaryota; kingdom Metazoa; phylum Chordata; class Aves; order Psittaciformes; family Psittacidae; genus Agapornis; species Agapornis roseicollis. The sequence goes on from NDXB01011081.1 coordinate 47,215, forward strand.
GGAATAACTTCCTGCATGAACAGTCTTCCAGAGAGTATTACTGAATGATTGTCCTTTTCCCAAAGCTATGCACTGTGTCTTCAAATCTGGAAGAAAATTTCTGGGAGAGATCCTCATCAATTTATCTCTAGTTTAATGACAGGAAAACCCAGAAATGTCTCTGTTGGATGACATGCTTTGCTTAGCCTGATGTAAATCTTATACAACACTGCAGGAAATGAGTTCCCTGTTCCTCTCTGTCAAAAGGATCATCCCAATTAGTTCAGATTTTTTCTGCTCCTTGTCTGAATGTATTGATTTCTATCTCTTCTCACTATCATTTAATTTTGTCGTTAAAAACATAATAGCCTTCATAAATTTGGAGGTGTTGAATTTCTTATGAAAATAGCTGCATTGTAAATGCTACAATTCAGTGAAAACAATAGCATTTTGTTATACTATCACAACTGCACCCTTAAATTATTGTAAATTGACTTGGAATTAGCATAATAATTCTATAAAAGAAATAAGAATTTATAAAATGAATGTGAAAAAGTTTAAGTTTAGTGTAAAGCAGGAAATCTTAGGGCAGAACTGGAAAATGCTTGGTAGTGTATTAAACAGTAGGAGATAAAGTAATGACTAGAAAATCCAGGATGTGTTAATACAATGAATGACTGCTGGCTGAAATCTTAAAGCTATGTGAAGGACTAATGGAAACCATCCTAGCATACCAAGAACATATTAAACACACTGCTTTTCCATTAGTACTATTTGGATCCATTTGATACAAGCGTTTGATTAAGGAGCATTTTCTTGTAAACAGCAAAGGGTAGGCGGACTGAGACATACAGAGCCTTTAGAAACATTCACACTTTTCCTCCCTGGTGCCCATTCCTGTGTGATCCATGCTGCTATGATGGGCTCTCTCTGTGAAATTCCTTTGGTACCATCCCTGAGGGAATGCATGAGAAGACACCAACAAATGAGAACATGTATCTTTAGTAACTGCTAATGTGCACTGGTTTCAGGGCTCATCACAACATCTCTGTCAGGTTTCATCATAGTGACACAAATCAGTGTTTTGCTCTAACACCTGCAAATCTGAGAAGCTGGGCTCCTTGGGGGTTCAAGATCCTCCTGCTTGTTTCCCTTCCAGTGAGACTGCATACATGCTGACTGACTGTGAACGTAGTCCCAAGGCAGCTCATTGTGCCCCAACAAGCCAGGCATCTGCTACCAGTGCCTGGGGGAAAATCTCTGGGGGAGCCCTTCTGCCAGAGCAGGACACTCCAGTGCTGGAAGCGCGTCCCTTGGGAGCTATGGAGGCAGGATTGGAGGAGCAGCAGGACAACTCAGATAGAGGAATTACATCCATTCTCAGCTTGGAAAGGAAGACAGGCTTTACCACTAGGAGGAACATTAGGCTTCCAAGACATGGAAAGTAGGAAGTTAAAAAGGAACCAAGAAGACAAGAGAGTGAGGATGAAATGTGAAATACCAGGGCAGAGTGTGAGAGGAAGGGAGGAGAAAGGACTGGTAGGACAGAAGTGGGAAAAGGGAGGAGAATAAGTATAAAGCAAAGAAGAATCAGAATAGAGGGTCTTCACTGACACCCATTTTTCTGCCAAAAGGATGGGGATGGTCCTCTCTGTGAAGGGATCCCTCCTCTTCCATCTGTTCCCTGTCATATGGCTTTATTTTCCTCCTTGCAGATTTCCTAAACATAGTCTACTTGTTCACTTATAAAATCTATCATTCTCCTCATCACTATTAGCATTATCAGCAATACTTCTTTTGATTAAGGTGACAGCAGCCATACAGAGGTTGATGTCTCCTGTGGTAAAAGTTATGCTCTGACATCTGCCTAAGGCAGAAAGACAGCTGAGTAAGAGGGAAAGCGGGGGAATGATCAGAAGAGAATGAGGAAAGTAGAAGGAAAACAGATGTAGCATGAGGAGATGAAAATGCCAGGTCTCTTTATATTTTTGCCAAGCTAATTCAGGTTTCCAAATGCAATCCTTTCAGAGCATTATCCTGTGCTTGACATTGATGCTGGACCAGCTGCTCAGGGACTACCACCACATGAAGGCAATATGAGGCTAGTTCTGGGCAAAGTGACCCCTCCTGGATTTAGGAGCAGGTCTCTTGCCAGGGCTGTTTCCTCACTGATTTGCCTACAGAGTGTGCTAGCAGAGACATCAATTATGAGGAAAAAGTTTGGGTTTCCTATTATTAAAATGATAAAAAATAAATTAGTGCCCTCTGTTTTCAGATCAGTTGTTGATGTTCATCTGCATTGCCCCACTCTCTAACAAAGAGCAGATACACTGCTTACTGTAAGCACATCTGGAAACAGAGGCTGTGTGTTTTGTCCAAGCAACTCCATAAAGGAAACTCAAAGATTAAAGGGGTTTTTTAATGTTTATTTTCATTTTGCATGACTTTCCTGCTGTTTTAACCAAATGATTTTGCAGCTTAGATTTGGGTGTACATTCTGTCGAAGTTGGTTGACTCTGACACTAGGTTTAATCTGAATATCACTTGGAATTTTCTGAAACAGCTGACTTTATGATACAGTTTATTTTAGACGTTGTGAAAGCTGCCAAATAAGAGAATATTTTACAAATTAGTTTGGGTAGATATATTTATTGCTGTGCTCTTTCTGTAATAAAACATAAATAGAAATTACAGCCAGGCTGCTTTTGAAATGGTTTTAGATTTCATTCTCATCTTGACAAGCAAAAATTTAAATATACTGTTTTTCTTCATGGTGGTGAAATTTATGTGTGTCAATCATAGGCCACTGAAAACAAGACAAAGTCTTTCTTTGGGATCAGAAACCTGTATTTGTTAGTTGTCTGTAGTTTGTTTTATATTGGAGAGTATTATAGAAAAATTGGAAAATTATTTTTCAAAATGGGGTCAGAGTTTTAGGAAATCCCATCTTAAATTTAGCGGGAAAAACCCCAGATCCAGCAGAGGTGATTTAATATTCCTGATATTTGACTTGCTGCCTTCAGAAATTATGCAAATTTACAACAGGGGGAACCCACAGTTGTTCCTGGCTCCATCTGCTTAGCCCACTCTTTTTTGGAGCTCCTCACCCCTCCTGTTGGATGGCTTAGCTGTTTGCTTGGCTCCCATAATCTGTAGCCTGTTGTACTGTTGGCAATATGAAACGAGTGCCAGCTTACCTTGGTAAGTGGTAGATAGGTTCCCTGTGAGTGTCTCTGTCACCTGTACAGTGGAGGAAGAGAGCAGGACCAGAGAGCTGGAAGTGGGAACCAGGATCACCATCCCAAGATAGAAAGTCCTCATCTGTCGATCAGAACCCTGAATCCCAGGTACCTGGCACAAGTATGGATCTGCTTTAGGCAGCTCTAATCCAGATGAAAATTGGTATAGAGGGGGTTTGTCCTTGAAATTTAGTCAGCACTAGATGATGGGATATTTGAATGCTATAATAATGAGGAAAGAACAGCTACAAGAAATGTAAGAAATGAAAACGTGAGAATGCCTGGGGAGGAGCAACCTCCATGGCAGAAAGCAGGGTATGCTTGCCCTCATGAGTGTCTCCTCAGTAGCATCCAATATGTCATGTCAGTACAGAGCAGGCTGAAAGGGGATGGTCACTGCAGGTGAAGGGGATGCATGCTTTTCATACCTGCCCATGGGTTGCTTCTCTGAGAGTTTCCTCACAGTGGGAGCTCTGTTCCCCCTCCCCGAGTGAGTTTGAACTTACCAGGCATGATTTAGTGTGGGTACAGAACTGAGTCAGATTTAATTTGCAAGTTTACTGCCAAACCTGAACCAATTTTAAAGCCAGCTGTACAGCAGTGATTTAACAGGGAATGGAAACCATTCAAAGCTCTGTGAATTTGGCAGAAATTAACAATTTTGGCTGAGTGTTGCTGTGGGGTTTGGACTATTTCAAGTCAAAAGCTCTCAGTGATATTCAGGAGGCTAGAATCTGTGCCAAGGGAAAGGTTTGCATAGAACTCTGCAAGTGTCAAAGTTTCAACAGCTCTGCTTGATAAGTGAGTAAGGAGAGATTTCCCCCTAAAGTCTGTACTTCTCCTGGAATACAGAATGAATGTGTCATGGCAACATACCACACTTGATAACGTACCTTCATTAAGCAGCTTTATTTGAATGGGTTGTTAATGATATAAACAATAGCAATTATAAGTATTGATATTATATTGACAGGCTGTAAAACAGTTTGGTGATTCATTCGCCTAAATTAGCTATTTTCTGCTATGCACTGTGAATACTGCTATTGCTGATAGCAAAATAAAAATAACTTAAGACAAAAAAAAAAACTATCTTGGGTAACTATATTTGGGGCAAATATTTGTGTAAGGATTAGAGCTGGTCATTATAGTCATATGTTATGACTAAAACTGGTCTTCTCTGCGTATGATTGTGCATCTATTTCTCTGCAAGTATTTGTTAGTTATAATTAGTTGGCAAATTAGTTGTATAGTTGTTAGGTACAAAGGTTGTATGCAATTTCTCACAATCAATATTACAATATGCAAAATATTCTATCATAGGTTATTGGGTCTGGCCTTTAATGGGGCAACTGAAATGAATAAACAAAATAAAACAGAAAAAAAGTAAGTGCAAAACAAATATTGTTCACACACTGATAGTCATGTGTACAGACCCATACCTACATGCATACATATGTACATACATACATATGCACATCCATACATATATATGACATACCTATGCCTGTAGGTATTTGTGTGTAAAGCAGCAAACATTGAAGTCTACTGAGAATTATTTTCAGGATTTTGTTTTGTGAGAATGGTATCACAAGTAGCATGAGTCACTTATAAAAAATGTTTAAATTATGAGGAGATGAACTCAAATATAAAATCTGAGTTTTCCAGGTGGTGCTTGCATCGAAAAATGAGAGCTTTGGGTTTTCACACCAATACCAAAAGGTCAACATTTAAAAAAGGTGAGATTTCAGAACCTAACTGCAGACTTCCTTTTTTTTAAAATTAATATTTCCACTTCATCTGCAAAGAACTTGGTTCTGTATCTACTAATATGTACCACTGGAAAAATACCAGCACATGGAAGAGAGGATATGGAAAGTAGAAGAATTTATCATCTTCAGTGCGATTAATGGAGTACAGCTCAGTACCATTTTATTGTTCTGTAACCCCAGATTTTAACACCTGATCTGTGCAACAGTCACAGATGGCTGGCTCTCTCATCACAAATCAGAGTAATTTGTGATACTGTTTTAATATTTATTGCAGTCACGTAATGTTTATTACCACAGTAGTATCTCTCTCTTATTATTTTTGGTGTTCTCACCTGCAGTGTTTCAGAGTAGCTGGTGAGCACCCAGTAAGCTGAGGCGTACCATGGCAGGACAACGGGTAGTCAGACACCAGGTAGCCATGTCCTCTGATTCTGACCCAGGCCTCACACCTGCACATTAGTCTCCGCTACACTTCATGGACATTAATAATCACAATTTAAATAGCTTAAATTAATGATCTCACCTGAGCACCTTTATAAGAATACTTATCAATCATTAGAGAAATACAAAAAAGTGAAGAAAAATCATGCCAGAAGCTGAGTAATAAATCATGTAAGACTAGATATTAGAAAGATTAAGCTGTTCTTTCACTACAGCAATAGATAACTATAATGAGATGCAGTTGCTTCTTACAAATGTGCCACAAATTAATTAGTTTCAGAATACTGCAGTTTGGTCACAGTACTTTCAAGGCTCTTGAAAAACATTATCCATGGTAGGGAATAAAAGTGAGCATGCAGGAGGGGCACTGAGGAAAGCAAATAAGCTTGGCTCTTCTCATTGTCATATTCTGGGGAGAGCATTTTTAAGAACTTGCCACACAAAAATCCTCAAAGGGTGTTACAGGTGTGACCTTCACCTGTAACTTTTGAACTTGAACAAGTAAATTAAGGAGAATACATATTTCTCAAAAAAATAAAATAGCTTCAATGTTTGAAGTTCTTAAGATAAATACTGTTTTCATTTCTCCCTCTCCTGTTTTATGTATAACTTTTTAAGTGGTTCCAGTGTTTTAAACCAGATGCTCTCGGCCAGAGTTACTCAACTGTTGTGCAACTTAAGTTAAAGGGACCATGTACTGTGTGCCTGCATAAGTAAGTACTACACTGTGCCAACAGTTTGTCTTTTCTGTTCACATATTTCCTTCAGTCCATCTCCCTCAGGGAAACAGAAGTGCTTGTGACTGAGACACATGGCAAAAAACCCCAAACCATGCATGATGCATTATGTAAAGGGAAGACATGGTGGTGTAATATAAAGAATTTATCAGCATAAGATGCCTGCATTACACAAAAGAAGCTAAAGCCTAAGCTAAATTATATAAGTCATCCCAACAACTACCAAACAAACTTTATGCAGAGATTGTCCTTTGTTATGTGATACAGGAAAAGTCTTTATATTCATTGTTGACACTTTTTGTTTCTACTAGCACATGCAGGTTTATATTTTATTTGCAATAAGGTTTATCTCTAGATGCAACCTAGAATTATTTTTAGATCCACATAAGCAACAATGCAGATCCAAAAAGCCACATGCCATGTTCTGGGACAACCAGAATTGGAATTCAAAGCCAAAGGAGTCGGAAGAATTCACAGGGAATGAGGTGGAAAGACAGTGCCTCTAGATTTGTAGATCATTAGATATCACTATGTTTCAGAAACATGTATTGGATCCAGAAATGAATGATTTTGTCTTGGGAGACACATATTCTTCAAAGAAGAAGAAGGAATTATTTCATTGTGAGATCATTTTAAAATTATTTTGTAAATGTAGCTGTTTTAACATACTTAGTGTTTCTGTGCTGAAATGATTCACAAAAAGAGTACAGGTGATATCACAGGCACAAAATGAAACCTCCAGGATCTCACTTCTATTCATGCTTACATTACTGTTCAAACTCCAATTTTTACAAGGAATCCTGAGTACCTACAAACTCATTTTCCTTTTCCTTCAACTGTGATATTTATAGACCTATGAATTACTCCTATAATTTTGTTTCTTTAGTTGTGCTACTGTGACAGAACCTTTTGCTTACAATAATCCCATTAACAGCTGACAATAGTGTGCCCTGTGTACATATGAAACTGAGGCAAAAGTGTGACTTGCATCAAAGATAGCAACATATCAAATCCTGGAGAAATCAGTGGAGATAGTTGCATACCATTTTCCTTATAAAGTTTTCTCAATATTTCTTGGGGATGGATTAACATGTGCACTACTTGCTCTAACCTTGCTAAAGATTTTCAGTAAGGGAGATGTGAATTGTGATGGGGTTCCAGTGACTGCTCCAGAATTTATGTAGAGTATATTAAACATTATACACAGTATAATATATATGTAGATTATATAGAATCATAGAATAGTTAGGGTTGGACAGGACATTAAGATCATCTAGTTCCAACCCCCTGCTATAAGCAGGGACACACCACACTAAACCATGTCACTCAAGGCTTCATCCAACCTGGCCTTGAACACTGCCAGCGATGGAGCAATCACAACCTCCCTGGGCAACCCATTCCAGCATCTCACCACCCTAACAGGAAAG
>NDXB01011082.1:16581-26653 GCA_002631895.1 Agapornis roseicollis
TTTTCTCTCTCCTTTTCTTTTTCTCTCTCCTTTTCTTTTGCTCTCTCCTTTTCTTTTTCTCTCTCCTTTTCTTTCTTTTTTTTAGGCTTCTGTTTGTTACCAAGTGTTATTTTTGGTTTCACTGCTGAAGTCCTCACCTATTTACAGTGTTAAATTCTAAGGGGCACGTGAGCATTTTTTCCTGTTTTGTCTGTTTTGTTACTTTTTTTTGATACTGAAATGATAAATAATCATGATTTTACTTTGCAGTGTCCTTAAATAACACAAGTTTTGAAAGAAAACATAGTCTGAATGTTGTGACTCTAATGGTGTCCTGAATTCACCATTACATTTGTACATCCTCGAGACTTTAGTCATAAAGCCAAATGACTTGGATTTTGTTTTCAGCCATTCTTGCTTCATTTTTCCTTCCCACAAGATCATACTTGTCCCAAAATAAATCCTTAGTATTGTTATAGCTGATGTTCTAGAGAGAAAATTACCAGGTTTGACTCAGCTTTATTCTCTTGCTTTTCCTGTTACCCATTGCTGAGGTGAATTTCAGTAGCATGTTTATGAGTAGGCAGCAACAGGTCCTTTCCCATAAGGTTCTTGTTGTCATTAGGCTAGAAGAAAATGGATTGGAACAAATACTCTCTTTTATACTTCAGAAAGGTTAGAAAAAGTGAGAGTATATGAAAGAAGTCTGAACATGTGAAAACTGAAATGTCACATTTCTGCTTTTCTATCTTCAGTGTTTAAAACCAGTGTTGAGGTAAATAGCTAGTGTTGCCTGACACCTGCTTTTTTTGCCTGTTTCATCTTAATCTTATTTAGATAGTTAACTCATTGCAGAAAGAAATTGACTATTCTTTCTCTGGTGTTTTGATCTTGAATGGCGTATTACAGAATGAATTTTGACTCTTGAGTATACTTTCTAAAGATAAAAAAATTAAGTTCTATAAATAGCCAGAGATGCCCAAAAGTGCCTGTTGCAATGCAAATAATCAAAAAATCTGGAATCCAGTTAGTGCTGATATTTCAGAAATAATATGCATGCAAAACTCCGCTCCCACAAACTCAAAAGCACCTAACACCACACCTTACCCCTGCCAAATTTATACTTAAATAAAGCTAATGTTCCAGGTGAAAATACTGTGGAAAAATTCTTCCATAAAGCATCATGTGTCAGCTGAAACTGAAAAAGATAGAAAACTTGAAGAGAAATAAGGATTTGTGTTGTTTTTTGTTTTTCTTTCCGCTCCTTCAAAGAGAGGAAATATGAACTTAAAAGTATCCATGGTTGACAGCATGTAGGTTATTAGGGCTTGACTCACCTTTTTTATGTTTAGGTTCCTGAATTTTCATGTCTGGACTGTTTACAGTGGACAGGGAGAGCAGCATTTTGAAGATCGATGTCTTTATGGTTTGACTTTTACATTATGAAAACTTAGGTAAACGAATCCCAGGCTAAAGTGCATTTAATTCTGGTTTGGTCCAGTTTAGGGGCATTATGCAATATACAAATATTATAAGAAAGAAAAGGGTGGTGGAATTTACGTTTCTCACAACAAACAGAGTGGTACATAGATATGTATACAGCAAAGAAGAGTAAAATTTGAGAAGTAAAAGATGGAAACTTTGTGTTTACCTTGTAAGAACTTGTCTTAAGCTGTTCTTAAGCAAATCAGCTTCAAAGATGTTGGTAAGTAAAAATTTTCTGAAGTGCTGTGTGTTAGTGTGCACCTGGGAAATTCAGGTGTTAGGGAAGAGCAGGTCTCAAAATTAGACTGTATTTCTGTTTTCACATCAAAAGACTGTCTTTCAAATGAATTAACAAATATGTTCCTTTTTAGAGGAAAAAAAAAAGAGAAGGGAGAGGTATATGATACAGCATTGTTTTAACCTCTGTTTGCACTTCACATTGTAACAGTGGTTCAGTTTTTGTTTTAAATACATACAGCTTTATTGTTATTTTTAAGTAGTGAAGGTGGACAGAGATTTTCCCTTGGTACAGGCTCTATAGAGCCTGTAAATTAAAAGTGCTAAGGAAATTAACCTGGGAAACCGGTGAATAAATTGTGATATCAGTTGACAAAACACGTTATATTTGAAAGATGAGTGGGATGTTACAGAATGAGAGAATATTAAAAAAAACACTGTCAGTTTCATTACTGTGTTTCTGTAGATAATTATAGCCTCACTTTGTTAGTTTTGGTAAAAATATTCAAATTATTGTCCTTTGTGTCATGTTTATCATTTTATTTCATGTAAGTTAATATAGAATCATAGAATCATAGAATAATTAGGGTTGGAAAGGACCTTAAGATCATCTAATTCAAATGTATTTTTCAAGGGTGTTGAAATAATTTCAGTTGTGGTAGTAAGACTGTAAGTTGGCAAATAAAAGACTTGTTTCTTGCGGATCTTCAGGGGGTGGTGTTTGAGAAGATGTTACCTCTGAAGCAGTGAGTCACGTTTGTTTTCTTCTAAAGGTTTAGAGGAACAGGGTGTAAAATAAAGTCTTTCTGTGAGCAGCTTTGTCCTGAACCCATTGATGATACATATTAAAAAATTAAAATGTTCTGAAAATAATACAGACTTAACATTTTTGAAAGATTCTTTGAACTTAAACGTCTTGTTCTACTCTAAAGAACATTCTGAAAATAGTAAAATAGCAATCTCATTATCAGGATTAATTTATGTTTTTGGTTTTAGATGCTTTTAAGTGCCGCAGTCTTACTGAACTCTGAATTTGGTGGTTTTGAAGTTTAATTTATGCAACATAACTGTTCTACTTAAATACCTAAGCTCTTTCACTGAGAGGCCCAAGATGGCTGGAGCAGGGAAAATAGTGTTGAAACTGCAAATCCTGGCATGCTAAAAATATTCAGAATGTGCTCTCCTGGACATATCTACGTTGTAGAATACACAATTTACATTTCTCCTTTTAGACATACCTAAACTAGACTTAAACTGTTGTTAGTTTATTTCAGTATGTTTCAGCTACTTCTGTTGCTAAAGTGCTGTGCTTTTGAGTTAGTCAACTAAGCCTGCCTGAGCTGCTGTGTAATGCTCATGCTGTAGGATTTGTATTAAAACATGTGTAGATGCTCAAATTTTCTTTCGGTGAATTCTGGCAGCTGCTCTATCCAGTCTTAAATTATGATGATCTGTGGCATTTGTTCGTGAAAACTTTCCACTTGGCTGCCTTTCTTCTTCTGCCTTCTTTCTTCATTCCCATCCCAGCTTGAAGCACTCTATCTGCTGGTCTGTTAATTCATTAACAGTAACTTCTGTGTAAATGTGTTTCCATTTTTTCTCCAGGAAATCAATTGGTCTGCTTTGATACTCTTCACCTCAGACAAATTGCAAGCATATGCATTTTATTTATTTATTTGTAACTGAAACACATTAAAATTAATGAAGGAAATATCATTTCCATGTCACTAAACTGCATGGTATAACATACATCTGTATAATACTAGTGGCGATGGAATGTTAGTCTGTCGAGTTATCTGGTCAGTGGAGTCATTCCCAAAGTCTTGCTTTGACCCTCAGCTTTGTTAGTTTTTTGAGAGAGCAGGGAAATCCTGTAGTTAAGTAAAGTAAATTCAGATTGCACCCCAATTTGAGTATGTTGTGAAGTATCTGGATTTCTAATTTTTTCTCTATTTGTTAGAGAGTGTTTATTTAATACCAAAGAATAAGTAGAATGGTTATGTTCTTTATTTGGGGTGCACTGTATTCCAAAGCTCTTATGCCAACAGATTATGGTGGTTAAAACAGTAATTTTTATGTAAAATCTTTGCTCTTATTTATTTTCCCAGATACTCAGTTTGAGTATCACCTACTGCTTTCTCTATTGGATTAAAATTTCGCATATGTATGTGTATATATTTAAATTTATATGAACTTATAAAGATCTACAGTTTCACAGCTTGATATAGGAAGAGCAAGAATATGGAAAAGTCTTATGATAATTTTCTGTTAGCAGATATAGAACTTCTTATAGAATCATAGAATCATAGAATAGTTAGGGTTGGAAAGGACCTTAAGATCATCTAGTTCCAACCCCCCTGCCATGAACAGGGACACCTCACACTGAACCATGTCATCCAAGGCTCTGTCCAACCTGACCTTGAACACCACCAGAGATGGAGCATTCACAACTTCCCTGGACAACCTGTTCCAGTGCCTCACCACCCTAACAGGAAAGAATTTCTTCCTTATATCCAGTCTAAACCTCTCCTGTTTAAGTTTGAACCCATTACCCCTTATCCCATCACTACAGTCCCTAATGAAGAGCCCCTCCCCAGCAGCCCTGTAGGTCCCCTTCAGCTACTGGAAGGCTGCTAGGAAGTCTCCATGCAGCCTTCTCTTCCCCAGGCTGAACAGCCCCAACTCTCTCAGCCTGTCTTCGTAGAGGAGATGCTCCAGTCCCCTGATCATCCTCGTGGCCCAACTCTGGACTTGTTCCAACAGCTCCATGTTCCTTTTGATGTTGAGGACATCAGAACTGCACACAATGCTCCAGGTGAGGTCTCACAAGAGCAGAGTAGAAGGGCAGGATCACCTCCTTCGACCTGCTGGTCACGCTCCTTTTGATGCAGCCCAGGATACAGCTGGCTTTCTGGGCTGTAAGCGTGCACTGCTGACTCATGTTCATTTTCTCATTGACCACCACCCCAAGTCCTTCTCCGCAGGGCTGCTCTGAATCTCCTCTTTGCCCAACCTGTAGCTGTGCCTGGTATTGCTCCAACCCAGGTGGAGGACCTTTGCACTTGTCATGGTTAAACTTCATGAGGTTGGTATCAGCTCACCTCACAAGCGTGTCAAGGTCCCTCTGGATGGCATTCCTCCCCTCCAGTTTATCCACCGAACCACACAGCTTGGTGTCATTGGCAAACTTGCTGAGGGCGCACTCAATCCCACTGTCCATGTCAGCGACGAAGATGTTAAACAAGACTGTTCCCAAGACAGATCCCTGACCAGCCTCCAGCTGGACACTGAGCCATTGACCACAACTCTTTGCGTGCAACCATCCAACCATTTCTTTATCCACCAAGTGGTGCATCTATGAAATTGATGTCTCTCCAATTTAGAGACAAGGATATCGTGTGGGACAGCATGGAACACTTTGCACAGGTCCAGGTAGATGACGTCAACTGCTCTACCCCTGTCCATCAGTTCCATAGCCCCATCATAGAAGGCCACCAAATTGGTCAGGCAGGATTTCCCCTTAGTGAAGCCGTGCTGGCTGCCACCAAGCACCTTGTTGTTTTTCATGTGCCTTAGCATGCAATCCAGGAGAATCTGCTCCAAGACTGGTCTGTAGTTCCCCGGGTCATCCATTTTCCCCTTCTTGAAAATGGGGGTTATATTTCCCCTTTTCCAGTCACCGGGAACTTCACCTCACTGCCATGATTTTTTCAAATACGATGGCCAGCGGCTTAGCAACTTCACTTGCCAGCTCCTTCAGGACCCGCGGATGGATTTCATCAGGTCCCATGGACTTGTGTGTGATGAGGTTTTTAAGATGGTCTTGAACCAGATCCTCTCCTACAGTGGGCCCAAGGTCTTCATTCTCACAGTCCCTGCATCTGACTTCCAAGACTTGGGTGGTGCAGTCAGGGCCTTTCCCATTGAAGACCGAGGCAAAGAAGTCGTTCAGAACTTCAGCCTTCTCCAAATCCTGCGTAGCCAGTTCTCCCGATAGCTTCTGGAGGTGGGCCTACATTGTCCCTAGTCTGTGTTTTATTTGCAGTGTACCCATAGAATTCCTTCTTGTTATCTTTAACGTCCGTAGCCAAGTTTAATTCTAACTGGGCCTTAGCTTTCCTAACCTGATCCCTAGCTTCCTGGACAGCATCTCTGTATTCTTCCAAGGCCGCCTGTCCTTGCTTCCACTTTTTATAAGCCTCTTTTTTCCTTTGAAGTTTCCTCAGCAGCTCCTTACCCATGCAAGGTCCTCCTGCTGCACTTCCTTCTCTTTGGGATTTAACACTTCTTAATTGGCTATCTATTGCATTTAGCATGTTTTTGTTTCCCCAAACTATACGTACAGCATCTGGAACATGTAGCAGGTATTTGTTTTCCCTAGGGTATTTTTTACTTCCTTAAAGGGCTGATTCAGAGATAATTTTTCATGAGAGATCACATATCTAGTATTTGTTAATTTGATTCTACCATGCAGTTTGCAAGAACTCAGGTGTAATGATTTGTATTTATTCAAAATGACAAATCCAGGCAGAAGAGATATATAATATAAACTATTATTAGCAGTTGTAACCTATGATGTGCACATACATTTGTTTTTCTTGTGTACATTTGGCATTGTATCATGCATACTTTTGAAAAGTACCAGAGCTATCAGTGGAATGCATTATTTTGCCTGGAAAATGTGACTATTTAATCTCAAACGTTGTCTAATGCAAGAGGAAAGCATGTAGGGCTAACAAGGTATGGGATTTTTTTTTTTGGAACATCTTTCTTGCAAACAATTAATTACCAAACAATTAATTAAGAGAGACAATTTAAGATGCCCAGTATGCAGTGTTTTTCATGGGTTTTGGTATTGTTCTTCATTAAAATGTAACTTCTTAAACAGCATTCTGGGATTTGCTTAATGTTGTTCTGTTTGTGTTGAGGAATATGGAGACTGAGCAATCTGAAGTATTTATGGTAATTACACTGACATCATTGTTGAAGGTGCAGGGAGTTCTCTGGATTAAAAAAAAATGTCTAATTGTACTGCTTTGTATGCCTCTCAGATATCGCTCCAGTCAGTAAATTAAATGCTCCAGAATTGTTTCAGTAGATGCTAAGAGAGCTCTCCATAGACTCCTCAAGAGCAAGCTGAACTGGGTGTAACATTCCTACTTTGCTGATCTACTAATTAGAATACACCGTAATAGGTAAAAAGATGGCAAGTATAAAAATCAAGAGGCTGGGAGCTGACTGTTTTTGTGAAGCTTCTGGGTGTTATAGTAGCAGACTCTTGTAGCCACCTCCCCCAAAACTGATGACAGGCTTCTAGCCTCAGACCTCTTACCCTCAGCTTGCTATTGGCTTCTTACCATTACAGCTCCTTGGATGCAGGGGATGGTAGCCTCTACAGTTTTAATTTGCATGGCCTGCCAAAAATAACTTCAGAGTATGCATTGTAAAATTTTATTTTCAGAAAAATTAGTGGGTAACTCCTTGTCTGTCCCTGGAGAATGAACAATGAGGACATCTGCTCCTCAGTTTGTTTCTAAATTTGTCCCTTCTTTTGTCGAAATGTTTCAGTTTGCATGTTGGTACTCTCAATTTGAGTTCTGAAGACACTGAACTCTTCCTGACTTCTGTGACTTTCAGAGGCCTATGAAGACTTCAGCAGTACGTCCTTGTTTAACCCACCCCATTGTCACACTCATAAGTGGTGGATATGGAAAGTATACTGAAACAACAACATTGTTCTTCCTCCTTTTTAAGTGATTGACATAGATTCCTTGGATCAGTTAGTCGAAAATTTTTCTTAATTAAAGTTGGCTTAGATACTTTCTTTCTCGCAGCTTCTTTCCAACTGCCCTTTACAGAAGGGAAAAAAAAAAAGTATGTCCTACAACACCAGAACCATTAGAAGGAAAACAAAGTAACTAGGAAGAGATTTGGAAAGAATCTGGGAAAAAAAAAAAAGAAACTAAAAGCAGTGTTGTTGCAAAAAATTTTAAANTTCTCGCAGCTCCAACTTCCCCTTACAGAAGGGAAAAAAAAAAAGTATGTCCTACAACACCAGAACCATTAGAAGGAAAACAAAGTAACTAGGAAGAGATTTGGAAAGAATCTGGGAAAAAAAAAAAAAGAACTAACAGCAGTGTTGTTGCAAAATATTTTAAAAGACATGGAAATACATTTCTTCTAGGGGAAAAAAAGTGTTTCATTTAAGTTTGTGTTCTTGTTTTGGTTTTGTTTTTTTTTCTTTTTTTTTTGTTTTGTTTTTTTTAATTTAATTTCAGTTGTATGCATTACATCCTTTATAATTTGGAAAGTGGAAACAAATTGGGGAGCATGCATCACTGATCCTATAAAGCCTATGAAAGCTATCCCTTTTAAGTGTTTAATAAAATAATCTGTATCCTTCATGCTAAATGAAGAGAGTTTCTAGAATTATCTCAGCTCTTTATCTGCAACACTATTAAAGTTAAAAGATTTTTCTTTGGTGGTAGTGAGGATGATTTTTCTGCTTGTTAGATAGGCCTAAATTTTTCAGTGCTCGTGCTGCACTGTTGCATGTGCGTTAAGGCAGAGTACAGCCTTGTTGACTTGAGATAATTCTGGGAAAACTATGCTCTGGTAATCTGTGATAGGACAGTTTGAATGGTTCATATGTATTTTGTGAAATAACAGTATTTGAGACCTGAAATCTAAATGATATTTTGGAATTATGCTTCTCCCCTCCTTCCTCAGGGCGGTAGGGACAGAAGTGTACATTATTTAAATTTGTGAGCAGAAGTTAAAGCTAAAATGTTGATAGGGTGTAGTTCCATAAATATTCACCCTGACTGACATCAGAGGCAGATTGAGAAACTTAATCCCATATAGCAAGTTTTTTTAATATTCTTTAACATGAAATATGCATGAATTGAACCTTACTTCAGGTGATGTTACTTACTGGTGATTTCTTTATCTGTTGAAAAAAGCTTGCAATACACAGTGAAGAGAGAAGCAACATTGTGGAATGGGAAATGTAAGTCAGCTGGCTTTGTGGCTAATTAGCCAGTCCCTCAGGAACCTGTTTTATTTCTAACAGTCTGCAGATAAACCAATATAACTTAAAGCTGAAGCAGGAGTTGGTTGCATAGTTATTGATTTTGTGGCTTAGGGTGTGCTAGTTTTATATTGTTTTGAGGAGTTTCCTCTTAAGAGTGTATTTTGGTGGTAAAAGCCTGCAATACATTAATTTTGTATTTGAATCTTGGTCTTAAATGTCTTAATTGCAAGTGAAATGCTTTGACACTGTATTTGGAGGCATGGGTTCATAATTCTATGTTAATTTTAAATATTCTTTTTAATTTTTACTCATTTTTTTAATAAAGAGGGTTCCTACTGAAATGAGGAATACTGAAGTGGATGAATAGTCAGACAAGGCTGGCAGGCAGTAACTGACATGAATGCATAGGTAAGGCTTTACCTTTACTTCAGAATGTTGGTATTCCTACCTGAAAATGATGTTGAAAAAAGAGAGTAGGACAAGGGGACTTAATGCTGTGTTTGAAATGTCCTTGCATTTTGTTTAGGTAGGTTTGTGTTTCCATGATAATGTTTCTTTTCAGAGCAAAGCAAGTAGAAAAGAGGCAAAGCCTGGCTTAGGAGCATGATTGGGTATTATTAATGATTGTATGTGAAGAAACAAATGTTACTAGTGCTTGGTTTTGTTGGTGTACCTGAACTTGTAGTTGTTGCTGCATAATACTGAGTGTTTGATGCCAGCAGCTTTACGTAGAAATAAGCCAGCTATGGATTCACTAATATCCTGAAGTTGTGAACTCTTGATTCAATATTTCCAGTTTATTTCCTGTAATAAAATACACAGATAAACCTCTCTAACTTTCATGTGTTTGGCCATTTAAAGTATTTGTAGAAGGAAAAAAAAAAACCAATCTGCTGGCAATTGGATGTAATGGCTAGGAAGAAATTCAGAACTCCAGATATTCCTAGACTAGTTGTGGTTTCTAGCTTAATTTGCTTTAAATTTTGCTAAAGAGCTGCATTGCTTGAGAACAAACACAACTTTGTTGCTTGGCCTCCCTTGATTCTCTGAAATATGACTCTTGATGTAAAATTGAACAATGATTGCAGTAATAGGAAAGAAAAAAAAAAAGAGGAAAAAAAAACCCAAACAACCACCCACCCAACCTAGACATGCTAGGACACAGGGAGGGCAGAGAGAGCAGAGAGCAGGAAAAAAGCGGTGCTGTTTGATCACTTTGCTTTAGAGAGCTTTTCATTGCATAGTTGGTTGAGTTTTATAACCAAGACAAATAATTCTTTTTTTTTTTTTTTTTTTTTTTTTTTTAAAAAATTTTTTTATATAAAATGAAGACTCTTT
>NDXB01011085.1:8006-30355 GCA_002631895.1 Agapornis roseicollis
TTTTTTTTTTTTTTCTTCTTTTTTAAATATATATATATATATTGTCTCTTGCTGTGATTTAATAACAACTGCTATAGATGAAGCTGGGGCAAAGGCAGCAGTGAGTGAATTAGGCACAGGATCTGGAGCCTAGCTTGGTGGAGGCTGAGGGAGGGAGAAGAGGTGATGTCAGCATCTGGGGCGCGTGCCAGTTCAGTGCCATTCATGCTGTACGTTGGTCTCGCAGTGTGCTGGCAGCAGTCTGCACAGAGAGTGCAAGAAAGTGAAGAAATGGAGGGGGAGGGCAGAGGATGCAGGGGAAATAGCTTTGAAAGAAAGAGGAGAGAGAGCAAATGCACAGATCAATAGAAGAACAGCCTTTAAGTTGTGTGGACAGAGTACAGTACCAGCTGGACTACCTGAAGCCATCATACAGCTTCAGAAATCAATTCCCCATTCTCTCACCCCTGTGTCTTGTTGGTGGCACCTCAGGGTTAGTGTCCTCTGCATTTATATGCATTCCAGAGTGATGGAAACGGCAGCAGCCAGCACACTTGACATGGAGAGCCCCTTTGTGCTCCTGAGCCAGCAGGTCAGCGAGTGAGCAGAGTTTGAATAAGCAGCCCTTGTGCCTTCATATGTCTCTCTGATCCCTTGAACAAAACCAGCATACGAAAGGCAGTAAGGCAATGTGAAGGCCTTCTAAATGTCACCGTAATGTCAGCAGCATCGGGAGTACAGCAGCCTCAGAAGAGCAGAAAGCTTTGTAATATTTATAGAAACAGAATTTGTTAAAAATACATTTGCCTGTTACAGTTCAACCTTTTGGAGTCCTCACTTCTTGCAGCTCTGGAAGTGGGTGGCGAGTTGAGAGTCTCTGCATGTGTTTCAGGCTGGGTTTAAGTTGTTGCAGTCAGTCTGGGTTCCTAGCAAATGTAAAAACCTGAGAGTTTGCTAATTCTGTGGTCCAAAAGAGTCCTGGTCCTACTGAAAGAGCTCAAAGTCTTTTGAAATAAATCTTTGCTACCTTTCTCAGTGTAAACGTGAAGGGTCTCTGGACCAATTTTGCATCTGCAAAACAAGGGTAAATACATTGCAAAGCAGACAGTGACTTGTCGTCTATGATATAACAAGTCAGTGGCAGTACATGGGATACCTGACAGGCTGTCTCTGAAACCCCTGTTTTGTCTCTTGGTAGCTTGGGCTCTGGAACTGACTGCCAAGAACAAAACAGACCTGTCTGCTTGTTTTTGTGGAGCGTGCTGCCTTTATCTGCACTATCATCATGGTACGTCTTGTCACCATGATCACAGGCATGTAATGCTTTTACAGCACAACATAATGGACCTGGAAAACAACCAGGAAATGGAGCAAGAGAATGCTGTGAAATTACCCTGGATAAACCTGCCCTGTGTTGTGCATGAATACCAGTGATGGCTCTGCTGTTCCATGCTGCCTGTCAAATAGCAGTGGTAGCAGGCAGGCAGTGTCTGTGAGCCAGCAGTCAGCAGTGTTTCCTGACATAGCCTCAGCCTGTTTGAACTACTGAGAGATCTGGTCCATGTGTTGCAGGCGGCAGCTTTTGCTGTTAGTGCTGTTGCAAGCAGTGCCGTTTAAGACCATAAGGCTGGAGCCTCGCCCAGCCTGGTCACCTGAAGTCACAGGCTCCTATGCAACAGAAAAATGATTTTTAGTAGCAAGCATGAGCTGCTGTTTTCTCCTCTTGGTGATTGATTCTTTTTCTTGCTCTTGATTTCTGTTCCTTAGGGTCAGTGCTTCTTCAGTTTAGGGAAGCATCCTCTTTAATGTGGTCAGTCAGCACCATATCCAGGATTGTTAAAAGACAAATTACAGCCTAACAAATGCTGTGAATTCCTCTCCTTTCCCTCTCCTTTCCCCCTTTTCCACCCATTAATTCTTAATTGCTTAAATTCTTGATGCTTCCGGTGAGCAGGAGGCTGGAAGATGCATTGATTTCTGATTTCCAGCTTGGTGCTACAGAAACCTGGGCTTCTTGTTTCCATTTACCTGAGCTTTGTTTCAGTGAGGTGGTAAAAACATCACCAGTCCTACCAAATCCATGGTGTTTATGTTGATCAGACAGCTGCTATGTTTTAGAGCACAACATAAGCGTAGATATGATATATTCCATTGGGGGAATAGGAAACCATTCTTTTGTTCTGTGTGTTTGACATTACACAACATTTCCTGGTACCAGATTTGCTACTGTGCTCCCCGCCTCTCACTTGTGTCTTCTTGTGTGTAGTAGCATGCTGGTAGAGCCAAGCACTTATTGCCCCTACTTGCTCAAACCATATGTTTTGCAAAGGCATTTTCTTCTCTCCCCACTGTTCTAAGAAGGAAAGGTCCAACAGAACATTACCAGTTCCTGCTTGTTGTGCTTCCCTGCTTATTAAAGTCACTGAAAAAGTCAGCACTTTAATATTGTGAACTGAAAACTGCCAGAGCTCAGGTGCAGAACCGAACCTGCTCATGCATTGTTGTCCCAGCAGAAAGCCCCAAAATCTGGGGCAAGGCAGCTGGCCCAAGGGGTTAAGCACATGAGTTGTCCTGCTACAAGTTAAATCTGCTGTTGTTTGTGAGTTAACACAGTGATGTCTTTGCTTCACATTCATTGCCCACCCTCATCACAACTGTTCCCACAGGAGCTTGAAATCGAAGTGAGTGAGGGAGCCTCTGTTTTACTTGCTTGGGATGGCTGCAGTGAAGCAATGGAGCAGTGCTGCTTAGTGGATTAATAGCGTTTCTCAGCAGTTAGTGCTTGCTTTGATTACAGTGCTTTTTTTAATGACCACTTGACTGCAGGTGGTGAAGGATGGCTTGAAAATGTCCTTTTAAAATTACTTTCAGACTTCATAAAGAAATATAAAATTGTACTTTTCCCTCTTTCAGCAGAGCTCTAGCAGTGCTGTGTTACCTGCTTCTGGCATATAGAAGTATGTGCACCTTTTGATATGTCTCTTTTATCAGTCTTTTCTTGTACGTTTTTTCCCTGTGGGCAACTAAATGACTCTGGAGGGAGGAGCAGGAAGATTAATGAAACTAGTGTTTATCCATCTTAATTAGTGCTCTGTTGACACAAATTATTTTGGGTATTTACTGCACAGTAGTTACTGCTCATGTAAATCTTTATTTTTTTTTTTTTTCCTCCTTGAATTAACATGTTTATTCCTTGCACTAAGTTATTGCTGCAGCTTAGCACAGCTGGCTACTGATTCTGCTGCGCAATCACTTAGTGGCTTTTTTTGGCCAGTCACTTGCCCTCCATTTGCTTGCAGGGTTCCCATAAGCAGTACTTACAGTACAGACTGTGGCGGTTTGAAGCAGGGGAGCTGAGCTCTGGGAAGAAGCTGAGGTCACCTGGTTTTGCAGTAGCACCAATAGAGGTTTGGAGCTGCAGTGCAACCTTGATCATGAACATAGTGACTGAACCCAGGGTGGCTGAAAGGAGGCTTCAAAGAGAGAAGGTGACAGGACACATCTTCAGAATTAAAGGAGGTCCCATTTTGTGTCAGGGCCTCAACCGTGCATGCTATCAAAGGCAGAAATGTTGGGCAGAATGCTGAGCAAAGGCACTCCGTGTTTTCTCTAGGTTTTTTTGGAAGATTGCAGTAGCTTGGTTCATTAATCCTGTGAAGTTTTGTAGCAAAAGCTCAGCTATTCTACAGCTTGGAGAGGAAGTAAAATACCTCATGGGTTTTGAAGGGATTTGTGGATTTGTTTGGATCTTGCACTGTGTTAAAAACTACTTCAGCTCTTCCAGACCACAACTTTCTGGAATAGCTGCTCAAAAGTGCTGAGGATTTTGGTGTATGGGACTGATACTATACCTTTCCAAGAGCAGTTAGGCGTTAAGTTATGATATGCACTGATGTCTAGTGCTGAGCTTACTGATGCTCATAAATATCTCTCCTTCACAAGCTAGAGATGGTGTTCAGTGGAAAATTCTCTGTAAAACCTCTTTTGTTGCGCTGTGGAGCTGTACAGTTGTGCGCTAAAGAAAATAGACATTCGTAACAGGATGAGATGTTAAGATGTGAAGAGTCTTCTCCGCATTCTTAGATGAAAAGGTGTCCGTGTAGCTTGTCCTAGGTTTAAGTAGTCCTGGTCACCAGTGGCTGGTTAAATCTTAGGGTTAGTGAAAATAACTCTAAAGTGAAAACAACACATGGCCATGGAGGGGGAAGGTTGCCATCACTAATGCTTTACAGAGTGCCTTGAAATTCTTATGTGGAGGATACTATAATAGATGGTCTTTAAGGCTTTGGGGTATTGCACTGACAACTTCTGAAGACCATTGCTGCCTGTGCTGTTCTCTCCCATCTCCCCACTCTCTGCCTCAGCTTTTGAAAGAACTGTGGCAGGAGCATTTCAAGTTTTTAACAGAGCTTTTCAAATCTAATGTGAAAAAATGTCTGCCTCCGCACTTTACTGACTCCTTGGGTAATGTCCCTTTAAAGCAGCAGCTGCTGCCAAGGTCTGGACGCCCTGGTCACTAAATCATTTAGAGCTGTGCTGTAGCTGAGGGCTTCCAGCTTTGCCTTTTGTTACTGTCACACAGTGGGACCTGGAAGAATGCCAGGGCTGCAGGCGCCCATTGTGCAGGAAAGCCGCACATCTGCAGTGGAAGGCGAAAACTGGATGTCAGCTGCCTGAGCAAAACTTCTCAAAAGTGGTGCCGTAAGGCCCTGAAAAGGGGGCTGGCAGGTTTTTTTTTACGTGGTGCAGCCGGGCTGTTCCAGCGTGTTTTGAATCCCGATCTGCTCCTGTGTTTTTAAGCTCTACCTTCCATTTTGGTGGAGGGGATGATGGTGGTAAGAGAAGCGTGGCCAGAATCTTTATAACTGTAATAGACTGCAACAAAAGGTCTATTCACTTTTTGATGAACCAGGGATTTACATGAGTTAGTTCCCACTCTGTACCAGAGGGGAAGACTGCCGGATGAATGGAGAAAATTCCTCTATTCTGTGCACCCCTCACGTAACACCCCCACGCCAAGTCAATCCATGGTGTCTGGTGGGGCTGTTTAGTAACTGGGAATTGGCAAACTCTGTGCTTGGGATATGAGGGAATGAAGTGTTTCTGTTCATTGCTTTCTTGATCAGGCGGAGCAGCAGGAGCTTTTTTATTTATTTTAGCTTTCTATTAATTTTAATTTTCAGTCTAAATGTATGCAAACATAAATTAAGTAGGGATGGGTTTACATCACAGCTAAGATACTTGTTAAATGAGATTTGTGTATAATGTGCATATATATAGTACAGAAACAGCATGCTTGTCTCATTAGTGCAGTCACAATTGCTCAGAGTCTGAACATTTATGTTGTAGCAGTGTCCACAAGATTTTCATAAAAGGCTACGCTGCTGCATGCTGTCTGAACATGTGCAGCCTGTCTCAAGGAGAGTATTTCCAGTGCTGAAATAGTGCATGAGGACAGGGTGGAGTGATCAAAAGTGAATGAGTTTCAGAGCTTACTCAAAAGTTCCAAACGGAGCTGGTTTTCCTTGAGTGAAGAGAATAACTGTTTCTTGCAATGTATTTCTTTACCCTTCCCACCTCCCAGTACTTCCTCAAAGACTCTTCCCGAAAGATCCTGAGGTCAGATGTAATCCACTGAGTTGGTCTCCCTGTAGTGTGTGGGCTGAGCCCATGCTTGGCATTTCATGGGGAGGATTGGGCTTCCATTGGCCGCCATGTGTTCATAGAGTTGCATGGCAGCACGGTTATGGTAGAGGCCGAGCTGTTTGTGGATCTCTGTGCCTAGAGCTGAAGCTACTGATGCAAAATACCTTGTGAAGAGTGTGGAAGCCAAATTTGCTATACTGCAGTTTTTCTGGGAGCTTATGTTGACTGGGGAAGATTGTTCACAATAGCAGCATATCTGTATATGTGATGTAATACGGAGGAAAACATCAACTCTTGTGGCATCCAGCACCTTCCTGTCAGCTAGTGCTGAAGAGGTCTGACCCTTGGCTTGTGCTGCTGTCCTTTTGTACTTGTAGAAGTCTGGTCAGGGAGGATAGGAAGGAGAAGTGCAGCTTTCCTTTAAAAACAGAGTGGAGGACAGGAAGGAACAGCTGGTCTGTAAGCAGTCTTCTACTGATGCAAATACATTTTCCATTAAGACACAATTGGGAATCATGTACCCACGCTAAGGGAAGAGCCAATGCCGCAGTGTTGATGCTTTGGGGCTGGAAAAGTGACTTTATCCTGTTTCCATAGCACTCTGCTTTGGGAGCTCCTTTGTTCAGGCCCCTGCGTGCTGCCAAAATACAAATGTTTTTCTAGGGACATGGGAAAGACTCGAGTTCTTCATTCCTACCAAAAGCAAGTTCTGTGAACTGTCTTCTTGGACAGGAGAAGCCAACACAAAGAACTACGTTTTTGTTTCTTCTTTCAACATTTAAGCACGACCCTGTACTACATACAGTTCATGAGGTCAAAGCTGTGAATCCCCACTCCCCTGAGGCTTTCTACTAGCTGTCTTCATCTCTGGGATAATATGCCAAGAAAACTCTCTGGATTTATGAAACCACAGACTGACTGGATTACACTAGTAGTATATTTGGAAATGCAATTGGTCTCTTGAAACCAAAAATAACAGTGCCCTATCTTTCATATGGGGAATCTTAACTGCTGATACAGCTAATGATTGGAGAAGATTTGGAAAAGAGCTATAACAAATCATAAAACTAAAACTGAACTGAGGTAATAATTCAGGAGGAACCTTTGGTAAATCCAGGCACATCATGTTTTCCATAGTTAGTTAATTCTGTGCAGCCTGCATGTTATCATCCTTTATCTGGTCTAACCAAAATAAACCTTTCGACAGCCTACTTTTATAGCTACTGACAGCCATAGTTGAATTTTGGAAGGTGGATTATTCCTCTTCCCTTCCTTATACCTTGCCTCAGCATAGCTCACCTGCAATACAGATGAATATAGCTGTGCTGGGCATTGGCAGAGACATTGCAGAGGCACCAGGGAATTCAGCACAACAGGCCGATCATTTGGGCACCAGTTAGCATGATGGTATTTTGGTTGCAGATGTGCTGCTGTGGTGCCTAAAACACCAGACAGGTGTCTGCTAGGGGAATGAGGAGAATGAGGGTAAAATAGTATAGTCTACAGTGGGGTTAGCCTTCTGAAAAAGCTAGCCAAGTTTTGATCTTGAGGATCATCCTACTACTAGCAATGCTTAAATGGACCTTAGTAGACAGAGTTTGAAATAGAAGCCCCCATGAATTACTGATGTGTTCATCTTTATAATTGCTAGCCATGGGAGGGGGCACGGGATTTGCGTGCTGGTGGTAAATGATGTGCTGGTCCATAGCTGATACTGGCAGCCAGGAGCGTCTTTAGTTTATGCAAATGACCAGTGCATGATTAGTGAGGCACTGTTCAATTTTTAATGTGATACATGGCAGCATAGTGATATTACTGCCATTATTTAATTAGAAAGTTGTCTGGGTAACCATTGCAATCCTCCTTTGAATTTTTGCATGTTAATAACTGCTTTATACAGCATTGGGAGTGCCCGGTTTTAATAGCATCACATGTGTAAATACTGTTGTCTTCAGATTGTGAAGACCTTTTAGCAATACTGAGGGGAGTGGAGCAGTCTGTATACAAATGTTTAAACTTCATTCTGACCTTGTAAATCCTGTTTCCTCCCCAAGTGCAAATCTGGTGCAATGCAAACAGCAGTGCTTCAAAAATAACCCTAATTAGCAATTAGCTGCAATAAATCAAGCTTGGATGGTGTGCTCAGTGCTGTTGAATTTGATACTGTATTATGGCACAAGTTGTGTAATAGACATTTAACTGTTTTAGCTTGTAGTGCTGCTTTTCTCACATTAAGTAAAATATCTAAATGTCATGAGTTTCCGCAGCAGTTTAGCTGATTGTGTATTCACTTCTTGTCTAGTGGAGACATGCTTTCTGCGTAAAGAGAACAGATAATCTTAGCTGTGTATTTCTGAGGTACCCATGTCTTCATTTAGTATTAATAAATACAAAAAAAAACTCAGCCCTTCTGGTTTCCTGCTGAAATGCATCAAGTTTAAATATAATGATTTCTGATACCAACCAGAAAAAGTGAGTGTCATTAGAGGGATCTGGGAGCTAATTGGGCTTGTAAAAATGCAAATGGTATTTTGATAATGTTCTAACCAGGATAATAAGTGCATTTTCATGGCCTTGGATTCATGAGTTTTCTAAGGTCCTTTAGAAGTAACTGGAAAGTTGATCAGCATTGGATAATGTGTCCTATGCTGTTTGTAAGGATTGGAGATGCTATTCTTGTCTGACAATAATCTGTGTTTGGGAAGTAGACGTTTAGTGGTTCTAGGTTTGCTGGTGGTCTCAGGAGTGGAAAGGCAACACTGGTCACCACAGCAGCAGTAAAATGCCTCCATAGCATGAGATTATTATTTTTTTTTTTAAAAAAAAGCTTTTAAATGTAACATTCTTCTCACTTTTAATTTAAAATGCACCTTTTTGTACAGCTGTAGCGCTCTGGGTGTGTGCTTCAGCAGTGTGGGGGGTCTGTGAGCAATAGCAAAACTACTCCTGTCCCCTGAGCCCCTTTGGTAGGGAATTGCCCTACAGCTGTCAGCTTCAAGGAGGCGGCTGTGAGTGAGTGCACAATGGTGCTGTGGAAGCCCAGTGACTAATGGATACTGCACCAGCAGATTTCATTCCTGTAGTAGTAATTTAGGGGTGGAGTTCTTTGCTTTCAGTGGGATCTTTTTGTTTTGTTTCTTCTGGCTAGTTTGGGCATTTACTGGACAAGTGAGTTCTCATTTACTCATTATGAATAGTTCTTGAAACTTTCTGTCACTGTTAGATTGATATTTTGATAACAAAATCTGGAGTTTTGGGGAGTTTGCCAAAGGTTTTGTCAAATTAAAATGTCAATATATTATCTAAAAAAGTATATACTGGTGAATCAGTGTCTTTAAAAGCAGTGGTAGTAATAGAACTTTCTATTTTGCATAGTAATTTACCTAATGTTTCTGTTTTGTTCAGCACTTCTGTATGCTACATAAATATTGCTATTGTGCACCTGGGTCCAGTGCTGAGAGCAGGACCCTTTTCTGTTGATTGCCAGTCTTACACCTCAGTTAAAAGATTGCATTGACTGGATTTATCTTTATTTAAAGTTGCCATAGTGTGAGCACTGTGGCCTGATATTACATTCAGGGCCTCTAAAATGGCCATAATTCATCTTCTGACTCGGTCAGATGTGTGCTTTCTTTTGTTTAAAAAAGTCAATGTGATATTATTGTACAAGAGAAGATGCCATTAGTGTCTTGTACACCTCAGTTTCCTTGAAAGAGAATGTACCTATTGGTACTGATTAGGATGGTGGATCCCTAATTTATCACTTGCTACACTTACTCAGTGTAGTTTACCTAATTCCTTTCTTGATTGTTTTAATCTGTGCTTTACAGAATAGTAATGCTGTTCTTACAGGTCACTCTTCAGCTTATGGATGGATTGTGCATTGCTGAAGTTATATTGAGGCAAGAGTCATACTGTTGTGTAAAGAAGGGGCAGAGAATAGTGGGTGACCTGAGGTCTGATTTTTGTAGTTGAAAGAACTCTATGTGAATGCTGTGGTGAGTAAGGAGAAACGTTGTGTGTGGAGTGATCAAGCAGCAAACTTGACAGTTTCTTTTTGTGACGTAATGAGTTTTGGGGAGTAGGAAAAAAAAATCAAGATGCACTTGCAAGGAAGTCAGATAAAACCTCCAATTCCAGATGTATGGGTGGGAAGGTTCTTTTATGGGGTAAAATCTGTGCATTTGAAGACCAGACCAATTTAGGGGTGATTAATCCTTGTGCAAAGACAGCATGCATAGCTTTTAATTTGAAGTAAGTGGAGCTCTATTTAGATCTTTTGTTCTTATGATTCCTTATTATTTCTGAGTTTTCCTGTATGTCACCACTCTGCCAAGGCTCATTGCAACTTTTAAGGGCAGGCAGCTGCTTTTAGGACAAGCTGCTGTTGTGCTGCTCCGGGAGGTGTCTGTGGTACTGACTCCACAGTGCTGCCTGCTTGGCAGGGCACCAGGGCTGCCTATGTGGTTCTTACCCTCTCTTTTACTCTTCCATATGTTATAAGGTAGGTTTGACTGAATTCATTAGTTAAATTATATTCTCTGCAATAACTGAGTTGTAGGATTTACACCAAACATAGGGGAGTGTCATTTTTCTCTGCCTGTTTTTGGTGCTTTGAATTTGTATGCAAAGACCTTTTCAGTCTGTTTTGAAGACAGGTAGTTTCATTTGGAACACTGTTTTAAAGGGTGCTGGCTCTTATTCAAGTAATAAGTGAAATCCTGTAACAGCTCCAAGCTTAACCTGGAATTTGTGTTGGCTTCTCCATAAGCTTACTCCACTCATAAGTGACTGTATGTCATGTAGTAGCAAAGATGCTGATAGTGTTGTCAGCACCAGCTGTCCCTCTTTGCAGCAGTTTCTTGTACTGAATTATTTACTACTGGGATTTATGCTATGTATATGGTGTAAAAGTTTTATCACAGCAATTGTGCATGTAAACTAGTACTGGGTACAGAGATGGTCTCCAAAGTGTTAGAAGAATGCTAAAGGGAAGGACTCTGATTTAATTGGTTTTATCTGTGGCTCCAGATTTATTCATTCTTCTCTTTATCTGTAGTTTAACAAATAATCATTCTCCATAATTTGACACGTTATATGGCTGAGTAATTATGTTCTAATTATGGAATCCCTGAAGTGAAAGGTATAGTTTCACCAAGGGTTTGGGTCTGTTATTACCGGTAGGCACATTTCCATGGGATCTTTTTTTCAATTGAATGTAAAAGTTTGGAGTAGTGGAGAACTTCAGATTCATAATGTGATTCTTATTGTTCAGACAGTGAAACAGGAATTGGTAATGAAGAGAAGAATGACAGGTTTGAAGGGCAGCTGCTGTCCAAAAATCTTGGGTTAGTGGTTTTGGTGCAGCCAGCAAGCATCACACTATTTAAACTTTAGCTGAATCGAAAGGGAGGAGGGCACCTGACTCAAATTACTGTGTGATACATTGAAGTGTAAGTAGGAGATTTAAGTAGTTTAATGTACCTGTGACTTGCATCTTTTTTTTTTTTGGATGACTCTTTTCTGGGTATTTTTCTTTAAATAAAAAAGCACTAAAGTGTATCCATTATGTGGCTGTTGTAATAGTTCAGTACTTGTCCAAAGTGAAAGTCAGCAGGTGATACTTTAAAAATAACAATAAAATCCAAGTTATGAATGACTTAAAACCATAGTGAGTGCAGCCCTGGCTGGGAGTGTCACTGAAAAGCAAGATCACCATGGCTCTTGGGTGGAAGATCCTGGAGTGCATTTGTTACAAGTTTAGGCCCCATTGTTCACTGATGCTTTTCTGGGTAAAGACCTCCTCCTATCTGTCTTAACCTGCTCCATTAGAGTTGCCTCCCTTACATTTGTAAAGAAGATTTTCAGTAATCATGTCGTTTAAATGTTCGTTTAAGTGACAATGTTGTCTTTCCACTGAGCAAGACTGGGAGTGCCTGAAGAAAACACTGCTATGCTAGAAAAGCTGAAGGTGCCAGGATGTGTTGGGTCATTTTTAAGGAGTTTGAAAGTATTAGCAAAAGCACAGACCAGAGGTGTTAAATGCTTTGGCAAAGCCAGCACTTGTCAGTTGCCAGCTATTCCCTGCTAGACTAGGGGAGAAATGCCTTCTCCTCGGTCCTCTTCAAAAAGACTGGTTTAAGGGCTGTGTTATCTGGTATTACCAAAGATAACATTGCAGAGCTTTATATTCTTCTGAAGATTATGTGCTCCTATTTTTGTTGTGGTGTAACTAACATCTTGCATCTATTAAGACCTGGAATTGTTACGGGATGCTTGACAAATTCCCAACCATGTAATTTGATGCTGTTTTGTTTGACAAACAAAGGTATGTAACGGTGCAAGTGGCAAGTGATAAATCACAGGTGTGGTGCTTAGCTGGGGACTGCTGAATTGGTTTCATAATCCCCAGAGTATGTGGAGGTGGTGGCGGAAAGCCGACTTCCAGATCTCGTTTTGTGGGACTGTAGGGTTTGGTGGAGGCAGGAGGGAAGCAACAGAGGGGGAAAACCTCAGCGTCATTCCTGTGCATGTGCATAGGGGCTGGAAAGCCGGTTGCATCTTCCACCTTTACTGGAGTTAGGCATAATACCACTTTTAGTTTAGCTGACTGGATAACTATTGAAGAATTGCATTGCCTTCAGTTTTAGGGAGGGATGAAGGAGATTTATTTTCTTGTACTTGAGCTGTGATAAGTAGACATGAGTAATACAGCTGCTGTTGGTACTTGGGACAAGGTGGGGGCAGGGGAGAACATGTGCATAATACACATGCACAAATGCAGGGTTTTTTGTAAGTATGTTTGCCAGGATAATCTTTTAAAAAGAAGTGTGTGAAGATTTATTTATCCAGTAGTCATCATGGCAGATGAACTCAGAGATGGATGTCACATCCTCCTAGAGTCCAAAAAGAAATAGCAGATCATGGGTAATCAATATTCTTCTCTGCCAGAGGAGTTCAGAGGGGAAAGTGCATTGTCTGACCCAGAAGTGGACTGTCATTTAGTTATCAAACATGATTCAGAGAGCCATTTGTGCAGTGAAGTTGTCCAGCCAGGATTTGGTATTGTTTCTGTTTAAACTTCTTTGGGAGGGTATCCTGAGGAAGAGGCTCTTACTGCCTTACTTGTTAAACAGAATTGTGCTTCACTATCAGTGGATAGAATTTGGCTCTTCAGAGACCTCCTATTAAATGCTTTAGGGAATATGTCGTACATGATGTGTTCATTTCCTTAGTATAATTCCCTATCATCAATGCCGTTAAATGCACCATTACCAGCCATCTTATGTAAATGATTTTTCCAGTCTTTTCTCTTAGTTCAAAATACCCTTTTGGAAGGCTCTTGATGAGTTGAACTCAATTTGCTCAAAGGTTAGCATGTTAAATTAGTATTTGGTTTTCATTAACCTGTGGAGTAATATCTTGTCATTAGGAAAGTCCTTTTTCAGGGTCTCTGTCATCATTCATTTCTTGTAGCTAGGTGCCTTGCTTTTTCTTCTTTTCCATCCAATTCCTGCTGTCAAGGATGGTGCCTTAAAAAAATCTCTTGTCCTTTGTATCACATAAGAAAAAGCTCTATGGCAGCCTGTTAACCCAGAAGTGTCCTGTGCAGTGTGCTCAGATTTCAGCAAGAGTATTTGTTTCATTCTGTTTGTTTGGTTTTTTTTTTTTTTTTTTTTTTTTTTTTGGTTAGGATTTAATTAGCTTTTGGCCAGGTATTATCATATTCCTTAAGATAAGAGTATTTATTGCTTTGCTGACCGAGGCACAGTTGAGTGATCAAAAATAACGCTGTAACGAAAGAAATCTGCAGGATCTGGTAATTTTTCCTGTGGTAGCAGACTTTCAAGAAACACAAACTAGAAAATGGAAAATATACTGCTAAGAAAGGAATAAATAAGACAGCTTATAAGTACAGACTGTGTCTGCAATGTAAAGGCACAGTTCTAAATGTAGAGTGGCAGGAGACTTCAGAATAATGCTTGGACTATCTGTTACCCAGCAATGGCTTCCTATCAAAACTGCAGTGTATTAACAATATGACTGATCATCTGAGGTGGCTCGGGCATCTCCTGCTCCTGTTCTTCCCAGTGCCTCATTGTGAAGTACAGTCATGTTTCTTTCTCCTGATGCATCTCTTCTCCCTCATCCCAATTTGATAAAAGCAACATATATGAACATAAATAAAAATAATGTAGCAATAAACAAAAGAAATTGTATTCTACTAAATCCTCTGTTTGCTTTGCTTAAAAAACAGTGTGTTACTCTACGGATGAAGAAAAGCAGCATGAGATGAGCGTTGAAGCAAGTGAGTTTCTCATGTGCTTTCCATCTCCAAAGAGGGAAGCATTCACTGAAACACTTGCTCTAAGAAAGCAAAACCAGCAAGTTAATTTTAGTGCCCAGCACCGACATTAGGATATGGAGTGAGACTTTTTCCACTTCCGGACAAAAGTTAAAATTTTTGCAAAGGAAAGATGGCAGATTCCTGTCTTCATGGAAAATGTGAATAATAGCATTTTTCTCTTGTAGGCTGGAAATTCAGCCTATTCGTGATTTATTAATGTTATCAACTTGCTAGCTCTGGCTGCAGAAAGTGGCATGAGTTTTGCATAAGGGAAGTGTATAAAGTATGTTTTTTATTATTACTAAGTTAACAATATGGCTTGTAGAAAGACGGGTGGCAGTGGGCAGCTCCCCTTCTCCCCAGCCCCCTTTGCCTCTAGAGCTGCAGCACGAATCATATGTCTGCTGAAATGCTGCAGGTTGGTGTCATTTCTTAATGAGAGCTGGTGACGGAACTGATTTAAGGAGTGCCTTTATGGCCATTCTCTGAGGTCTCTTAGCAGTGAGACTGCTTCCCTTAGAGAATTGCTCTGATGTGCTTGGTGTGTTTGAATGCTGCGGGCGTCTGAATCTTCTGTGCCAAGTTTTGCTGTATTAAAATTACAGAAACAGATGAAAAATTATAAGCACCAAAACTCTTTCTTACCTTACAGAAAGCCAGGAGCAGAAACAACCCAATCTATTATGCTTCATTAAATAGGGATTTAGAAATCCCCTTAATGATTTTTTTTTTTTTCAGTTCATTTACCAAATTTTTGTAGTCTTTTGTTTGTTCTGCATTTGCTCTTTTGCCCTGAAGAAGGTTTCCACTTTTTCAAGCTAGTCCTGGCATTGACAGAAAGAACCAAATTTGTCTTCTGTGTTGCAGCAGCCTCGTGCTTTTTGGCTTCATTTGGCAGTTTCAGCCTTTCTGCTTAGGCTGGGTAAGCAGCTTGTTCCCAAAACACCAGCAGAAAAATCAAAGATGATAAGGATGCTTTCCTCCCCCCTGCCTCCAAACATGTGCTAATAAAGAACTTGGCAAATGGATTTAAACCAAAGCCCAGAAATACACTGTCTTCAGAAGCTGACTGTTCCTCTCTGGAATGAGCCCTAAGTGAAGCTCTGAGTTTCCTCAACCTTAATCAGTTTGAAGCAAGATGTCATGAAGTAATCAGGATCAGCTTAGAAGAATTGCCTGGGATTGTTGCAGGCCAACCTGTTAAGAGCAAAGAGTGGAGCAATAGTTTATTGAATCTAATAACCAAGTTCACCTTTGATACTTCTACATTCCAAATCAAAGAGCTGTTAAAATGGCTTTCTTGTGTGCTTCTCAGCAGCACTTTGTGTATGAATGTATTCTTTTAAAGAGTCTGCTTAGGGATGTAAATACATGCTTTTTGGGAATGAAGTATTTTTCTGTGTTATATGGCTGTGTGTCCCCTGGTGGGAGGGCTGGCAGCAGAAGCCCAGATGGCTGCATCATCCTGGCTGTGTGGCAAAGTACTGTCCAGACCAGGTCCTTGGGCGGGCTTCTGGCTTCTCTAGTAACTCAAACAGCAGTGCCTGAATGTGAGTCTTCAGGGAGGGGTGGGGGAAATGTCATGTGGAAAATAACTTGCAGAGCAGACACTATGCATCAGTTTTTCCTATTGCTCCAAATTCACTGGGTCTTCGGGTGTGTGTTTTGTTGGTTTTTTTCTTTTTGACATTGCCTTTTGAGGACACAGGGTTTCCTCTGACAAGACTGAAGCCAGGCCATAGTAACAAAAATTAATTGCTAAATATTAGGCCTAATTATATTAATATGTGGTTTAGATTAATCTGGCTGGTGGAGCATACAAAACATCCTTGGTTAGCCATGTAAATGGGGCCTTTATTAGTGGGCTGTGTTCTGCTGTCTCTCCACCCAGCTCTCAGGTGCTGTAGCCCTATAGGGAGAACTCAGCAGTTAATGCTGACTCTGGGTGGGGTGCAGCTGCCCTGCTTTCACCCTATACCACTGGGAAATGGGAATAACTTCTGGGAGAGTGAAAGAGGGAGTGGGACATGCAGTTGCTTACAGCAAGTGGAGAGTGCAGGCCATAGGCTCGAGTTGCACTGTCTAGGTAAGACTATGCGTCTTAAAAACTTCATTAGGGATTGGTTAGACTAAACGGTTTTTGCCTTTGCTCTTTAGCTTCACTTGGAGGAAAGTATACCAGCTCTTGTGTGCTTTTGTTGGTTTTATTCTTCTTTAAACCACTTTTGGAAAGGAGGAATCAGAAACTAACTTAGAGCAGACAGGAAAAAGAAGTGAAACAGTTGCAGGCATAAGCTTTCAGCAGGAGCAACTGGCCCAGGCACATGTGCAGGCAAGTGACATCTTGACTTGTAAAAGCACATGCCACTTCTGGTTGGGGTTGTGTCATGATCCTGGGGCCAGCCCTGGAGTTCTGAACCTTGCAGAAGTTCTTCTGATGCCGAGAGCTGAGCTGGGCAGGATCATGTTCAAACAGCTCTGTCTGCTTCTGTCCCCCACGGTGCTGTTTTTCTCCTGTTGCTGAAAGGGTGAAACCTGATGTGTTTTCTGGCCTGTCTGGGCTGTGTGGGAGAAGGCCAGGTCAGGAGAGAAGGGCTTGGTGCATGTTATTTTGATGCAAAACAACAGAAAGGAACACATTCCTACATCAGTGTCAGCAGAGCTGCTCATCTGTGACTGTGCTCCTGTGTCACCCCTTGTGAATTGCTGCAGAGTGGGTGGAAGTGGGTTTTCTCTTTCCTGCATGTATTCAGTGCTGAGCTATGATTTTGTCATGTTGGCGTTCTTGGTGGCATATCATTGTGCTCAATATCATGTGTAGGAATTAGCATGTGAAGGTGTGCCTCCAAATACAAATGTGCTAGGGATAGTTAACAGTATGCTTGCTTTTCAGCAATGAGACGTGATGAGAAATAATTTAGATCTGGCGTTTTCAGAACAGTATGTGCAGATGAGGTGTATGAATATTCCTGTGAAGAAAATTAGGTACCTGATTCCTTTGGGCTTTTGTTATGGATTCGTTATGTGTCTTTAGGTATATCTGTGAATTTAGTGGTGCAAACTCTATGAATACAGTTGTGTGTATTGCAGTGCCACTCTGAAACACCTTGTTACTTGGTCCTCAGTAACATAAGCTTTAGTAACAAATTCTAGTGTATTAGCCTTGCCAAAACTGTGTATGCCAAACAGGCTATACTGAAAACTGGAGTGGTAAAAAAATAATTCATGTTTAAGACCTTCCTGTTTTGCATAGTTGTTTCACCCTCCTAAAACCGCATTGCACCTTCCCAAGCCTTGATCAAAGTTTGCTTCCTTGAAAGCACTGGTTTGTGTTTCTGTTCCTTCCACACAGCACTGTCTCAATGTCTGGAAGAAATGTTTTAGCCTTTTTGGGCTAGAATCTGTGGATAATTATCAAGGCTCCATGCAAGCTGAATAAGAAAAGCAAGTTTGTGTGTGCTGTAGAGCAGTGCTTGTGTATGAAAATTCTTAAGGTGTTCACTGGAAAATTGGCAGGAGGTCCCAGTTTGCAAAGGCTGTAAATCATTGCTTTATTCATCCATCGGGGCCTTTATGTTTTGCAAGATTTCTTGGTAAAGGAATATGAAATAGGTCGTGTTAGGAACCAGATCCCTTCCTCTTACTCATATGTGCACTCTGTTATGAATTTAAGCTGAACCCATAATACCATTTGTATTTCATATATGTGTTAGTTTCTTTGATTCTTTTTCTGTTGACTGAATAAGAACCTTTCATGGGAGTTCAGGGAATTTGCTTTAAATGATGTATTATTTACACAGTGGTAATGGCTCCTTTGTAAAGATGTCTTTTGAAACTTTTTAGCATGCGTATTATCATTTAAATTCACACAGAGAGACTATTTAAAATGTGTATTACAGTGTACATATGTATTTAGGGGCTTGTGTATATTATTTTATCCTAATGAGTAATCCATCTTTTCACTGTGTATTTAGGGACACTTAAATCCATGGATTATTCAGCAGTTGAGCCACGCACATTAGTCTTGCAAGCTGAAATTCAGATGAAATGTTACTGTGTAAGAAGAAGCACACACCCCAAAATGAGGAGCAGATTGGCTTTCCTTGCACTGCTCTTGGGCAGTGAACCCCTACAAATCAGTCTGTGTGTGTTTTGCACCTTGAGCTGATTCCTTGACGTCAGAAAAACAAACAAAAAACTAAAGAAAAAGCTCTCCAGTAATGAGTTGTGCTCTTACTCCTCAGCTGTAGTCTCTTTGCATTCCCTTCAGGTTCCAGACCCACAGCAAGGAACCTGAACATTTTTAATTTAAGAAAGAAGGTTTCTCTTAATTCTTGGCAGTAACTCTGCCTACTAGGAAAGCAGAAAAACCATTTTCTTTGTCAAAGCTGCTGTCACTTGAAGTAGTGGGAATTGGCAGGTTTGGAAAATGCTACTTTATGAAAACTTAATTTTAAGGCTTCAATCTGGTCACTTTTTGGATGGAGAAATACCAATGACAAGCTTAGTTCTGATCTCATTTTGCATGTGTGCTTTGACTGAGACCAAGAAGAAACATGTTAAGGCTGGTTTGGTTTTCTTTTTCTAACCAGCTGACAAAAGCCAGACCTGCTGGCACTGTGCAGGAAGCTTTGCTATCTAGGAATAATACAAATGATGCATTTCTCTCTGTTTGCTTGTTTACTTCCACGAGTGCTAACATGAAAACACAATCTTTCAGGAGAATTCATCTGCTTCTGGGGCAGTCTTGAAATGTAGATAGCAATCAATGCTGCTTGTTCAAGGAACACAAAGTAGCAGCTTCCAGGTAATAGTAGGCTGATATTTGTTCTTATTTAACAAAACATATCTTGATATTTGAGGTGGGCCAGGCTTATGAGATAGAAATGTGCAGGCAGGGAAGCATATTCCAGCAGCTCAGGACGTAGCTCTTTCCCTTGTGAAATCAGGCTGTACAGAGAGGAGCGGCAGAGGAGCAGCCTCAGGACACTGCCTCCCACCTCAGGAGCTGCCTGTTCTATGCTTCCAGGGTTTTGTGTTGTTTTTAAGGGTGCTAATCCATGACAGTTGCTGCTGAATTCAGGAGTACTGGCTATAATGCACTGATTTTTCTTAAAAGAACTGTGACTATTTTTGCTCTGAAGTCCCTTCAAACACTGGGTGAGTGTGGGAATGGTGCTAAAGCTGAGGAGCAGCAAAAAGAAATGGAATACAGAAATAATTCCTGTTCAGTTGTGGTAGTGGAGCTGAAGTGCAGGTGCAAAGGGGCATCTTGGACAGCAGCCTCTGTGCATCCATTGCCTGCAGTCCTCCTCAAATCAGCTCTTTGATATGCAAAAAGGAAACGGATTGGAGTCAACCATCCGAGACAAGGCTGTTCAGGCAATGAACACTCAAGCAGAGAAGGCAAGCGTGTCCTGAAGAATGAGCCACTTGTACCTACTGAAGTCAAGCAAGCAGATGTCTTTCTGCTCACTTGTATTCCACAAATATGGTATTTGCTGCTGTATAAGCAGCTATGCAAGCCAGTTGCTGGAGTATCTTTTCATCAAATGGCACAAAACTGTTAATCAGCACTATCTATTTCAAGAAGAAGGATGACATGCAGCTGAAAAACAGCAAAGTGGTGGGTTTTACCGAGTCGAGACATGGCCCTGGTCAAAGTTTGTTGGCCTTGTGTAGAAGGGGTATTGGAGTTGCTGCTATCTGAGACACTCTGTCTTCTTTTCTGGGTTTTTTTTGGGGGGAGTTGGGTTTTTTTCCCCAGGGATATTATCTTTTTGGTTGTGCAGTTTTCTAATACTCCGCTTCACCCAGAATTTCAGCTGATGGCAACAGAGGCACTGCTTCATCATAATATGTTTCAGCTCTAGGCTGGTACTATTGGTCTGCTGTGAACTATGGCT
Source organism: Agapornis roseicollis (assembly GCA_002631895.1). Lineage (NCBI taxonomy): Eukaryota > Metazoa > Chordata > Aves > Psittaciformes > Psittacidae > Agapornis > Agapornis roseicollis. Next base: position 27,885 of record NDXB01011085.1, read on the forward strand.
GTAACAGACGGTCAGTCCTGCTGACAATAGCAAATGCTATTCCCTTGGAGTGTCTCATGATGGAAGTAGCTGAGCTTAGGGAACATCCAAACTAAAAGTCACCGTTCTGCTCTTCTGATTTTTGACATAAACACTGTAATTAACTTCTGGTTACCATCAATTTTCATATGCCCAATTCCATGGAAATGGTAATGTAAGATAGCAAAGGCATCGACATTTATCAGCTCTCAACCCAGTAATGTATGGGTGTATGTCCTGCAAAGTGCTTTAGGTTTCTGACACTATGTTATTTACCATTTTCCCAAATATCTCTTAAAGCCGTGGTGAGTGAAGAGACAATGATATCAAAGTACAAAATGTCAAGCTTTTTACTGTCTTTAATGGGTCATTTTGACAGCTTTATCCAAACCCCAGCTGTCCTGAATTAAATACTGCTAGGTAGATGTTACAGCGTTTGCCTTCTGCATGAGCAGAGGGAGTTTTTCCACCCCCACTTTTCAGCCCACTATTAGCCACTACAAGAGGTTTGTCATCCTACACTTCTTAAGGAAGCCAGATTTTTGGCTGGGGTTCAAACATATGTTTCTCTGCTGCTGCCTGTGTGCTCTCTGATCTGCCATTGGAAAACAGTTTCAACTGATGCTCTTCGCCACATTTCCTTCCCCCACTCCCGAAATGTTGCAGTTATGTATGAAGTGTGACCAGTGGGTTGAAAAGAAAATTCCTGTCTCCTCAGACCACTCAACTTCTGTATTTTATGGCCACTTAATAGATTTATCAGTCTGTTAAAAAATAATTAAAAATCTATAGGAAGTTATTTGTGACATCAGTAACTGTACTAAAAAGAAAGGTACTCTATTTGTTAATAGCAGTGTTATTATTATTTAAAGATTTAATGGAGAAATGATAGACTGTCCATTGGCTGCTGCACAGGAGTTTCAAGGACCTGAATTCCCATGTTAGCAATTTGTAGGGGTTTGTGATGCTTTCTAGTCGGTGTGAATGTGACCTGCATCTAAATGAAAGCAACTGGGGGAGGCATGAAGTGAGAAGCAGTGTTCAGATGCCTGAAGACTGGCTGCTCCTGTGGGCAGACAGTGCCCTGGGACCTTGGTGCTTTCAGCTTTTGGAAGTTTAATAACCAGTTTGGGAGAGTGGTTGTAGCAGCAGACGCTTTGTCCTGTGGATTTGTAACTGCGGCATGCTCGGATTGTTTCAGCCTGTAGTGAAGTGTCTGCAAGAGGATGTTCAGTGGGGTTACTGGTGATGTGTTTTTAATAAGTATCTCTGTCGGGGCAGGGGGGAGGGGGAGGTGAAAACACCCCAGACTTTCACTGTGTGAGAAGAGGCTTAAACTTGGCTAACTCCCAAGTCATCTGAGGCACGAGGGACAGAAAAGTGCTTTTATTTACTCGGTTAGGAAATATCAGAGGATTTAGCAGCTGCTCAGCTGTGTAAAGTCAAGGCTTATTGTAAGGTTCGTGTAGTCCTCTTTTATTTTGTTACAGGTGACTTCAAACACTGCATTAAAGAAGAAAAAAGGCCACTTTCAAAGTCCCAGTACTCTATGGATGTTTTTCTTTTCCATATTATTAACATCTAGAATATCTCTTCACGCATATCCTGTCTCTCTAACTGAACCTGCTGCTCCTGTCTGCTAATCAGTTACTGCAACTGCCAGTTGGTGCCCGCAGTCTCAGATTTGGGCAGGTGTTTGCCCTGGCCTTTTGGTTCTGGTGCTTGTGTTGTTTAGTGGTGATAAACTCCTTGGCCATGGATGCCAGCTGCAGTAATTGCAGAGGACTCAATCCATTGACTAAGCTCCCAGTGACTTTACTGAGCCATTTCTCCCCCTAATTCCTCTAGTCCTGAATCTCCACCTTTATAAGGGAAGCAGCCATAAAAATGAACCAAAGTATAAATTCTGGACAGAGTAAATTAAAATTAGCAGGTTTAAATTCGGGTTTTCTCTCATGTTTGGGGAGTAGAGAGAGGTATTTGGGTCACCTCTATCAGTCTTTACTGAATTTGTTCCAGCAATAGGAAGAACATATCCCCTCCTGCTGCAGTATGTATTTGCCAGAAAGCGGAGTTCCCTGGAGCTGTTGCCTTACCTGTCCTGGGCATCACCTCTCTGTTCCTACCCACTAGTAGGCAGATCACAGCTTAATCTTCTTGTAATGGTTGAAGCAGCAGGAACCGTTTGTCCAAAATGAGGCATTTTCAAGTATTTATTTATTCAGGGTTAAGGTTTCCAAGAAGCTATGTAAATATACAGTAGTGAATGTAGGTACAGTGGTAGTTTTCATGACTCCTTAAACAGCTTTCTATAAGCAGATGTTGAGCGATCGTTGTATGCTTTGTTTGAAAGTATGTGAGAAATGTTGGAAGAAACCAATTGGATCAGGTTTGGCTTTTTGGGGGGGTTGTTCGTTTTTTGTTTGTTGTTCTTTTTTTTTTTTTTTTTTTTT
>NDXB01011085.1:30510-94415 GCA_002631895.1 Agapornis roseicollis
TTTTTTTTTTTTTTTTTTTAAGGGACATGCTTTGTATGTGTCAGTGACCAAGGTTTGTTCATAAATGGAGACACTTCCACATTACTGGAATGTTTTGCAACAGAAAAAAGCTGCAGTTAGCACTTTGGCCTCTCACTGAAGTAAACAATAGTGTGCAGAGCCAAAAAATTTGCTAGCAGGCAAAAGCCTGTTTTTACTGATGCTGAGACAAACAGTGTTAATTATATTAAAGAGTCACCAGTGTATGTACATGTACTGCAGATCTGTATGAGAGCTCTCAGACTGACTGGGGTCATTGTTTGCAATACAGCCCTGTTGGCCAGGCACTCCTGCAGTTTAAAGGGTTTCACATACTCTCTTTTGATCACCACTTTCCCTCCTTTTCTCCTTGTTTTTGTTGCTGTTCTCTGTGGCCAAAGGGTGGTGGTGGTGGGGGTGTGTGTGTGATGTGATCTAAGGGAGGATTTTTTAAAGAAATAAGGATAAATATTTTCCAAATTATGTCAAAATCTGATACATTTTTTGACAATCTGACATTTCAGAATGGAAGCAGGGTGGAAACATTGTGCTTCAACAGGCTCATCACAGTGATTTATGTAATGTTATCTTTGCAGTTAAATGCCTCATCTGCCAGATGATGCAGTTGCATGCTTAGATACATTTTCCAAACCCTTAAATTTTTCTGTTCTGAATGAAAAGTAGTAACAAGTTGATTGGAAAGAACAACAGAAAGAAACACTCATGTAAAAAATCCATTCAAAGTCCTAGGAGTGAGTGTGGGCAGGGCCTTGGCAACTTGTTTTTTCTGGCAGCATCATCCCATGGAGTTGCCTTGGGCAGTGGTCTATCAGGTTTGCAGACAGCAACTCTAAGCTGGCAGACTTCACAGCCAGCACATTGCTTAGACTGAGGGAAAGGCTTTTCAGGGAGTGAAGAAGGTGGATAGTCTTGAAGTCCTCAGCAGCAATGAGAGATGTTTATTACTGAAGAAAAGTGTGTTAGGATTTCATTTGTGCCTTTGTTCTAAAATTGAGGACTAATTCAAGTGTAGCTCAGAAAAAAAATAGTGGAAGGCTTTGTAGTGGGAAATGCAGGTCAGGAGGAAAATTGAAAGGACTTGTTCAGGAACCAGAGCTCTTGACTGACAAAACTCTTGTCTTTTTGTTCCACTGACCCTCTCCAAGCCTAAATACTAATGTTACTTTCTTCCAAGTGCTCCTCCTGACTTGACCTCTCTGCCTGTATTGATAAAACACTGTCCAGGTCCTTCTCATCTCTTGATGGCTTTAAGCCTCTCATTGCTGACCTCTTCCGCATAGATACCATACCTTTCCTTTCTCTGCCTGCACAGTTGTTGAAGATGCAATCTAGACATAATCTGTCTGTGCTGTCCTTGGTGTTACCGTGTCGTATTAAAAAGACAAAAGGATCCACCTTCAGAATTAGTGAGTGTGAGCAGCAGACAAGAGGTTTGTCCCAGAAAAGTCCAGGTATTTGCTGTGTGGTGAGATCTCAGCAGAATCACTTACTTGTTCATTCTCCTACTACCTAGCCTGACTTGGCTGCAGGTGTTCTGATATCAAAAAGGCTGGTTACTCTATTGGTGGCAGTACATGTTTGCTTTATCTTTAACCTGACAAGCCATTTGTGCTCCAGGGCATGTGTAAGAAGAATTAAATGCAAACAGTCAGAGTTCTCTGCAGGTTAGAGACAAGAAAGATAGTGCAAAGGGATTAGGGATTAAAGGGAGAACAGCCATAAGCGGGATGGAAGGTTCATTTATGCACTTGGCTCCAACTAGATAAATATTTATGAGCAAAGGGAATGGATGGTTGTAAGAACGTCTGAGGTTTGTATAAGCAGAGCAAATACAAAATTCTTGGAAGATTTTGGGACTATTGACATTCAGAGCTGCTTTTTTTGTAGCACTTTGAAGGAGTTAGGAACACAGATCCCATTAAAGACCTCATTAGGCAGGTATTTATGGCCACTCCAGTTCTCTTCTGAAGTTTGAAAAGATTGTATTTCTTGGTTGAGCTCTACTTGATCTGCTCTTAATATTTTCACTTGCATCTCTTCAGAGTAAGTTTTCTATTCATGGATTTTTCCTATTGTATATTTATAATGTACTACCCTCACTGCATGGTATATTCTCAATTTATTGTGTAGATCCTGACATAATAAGTAGCACAAAGTGAGAGGGCTCTTTGACCTCCGCATTATTTATCTATTTAGTTATTTATTAACAAAGAAGAAAAAGGCATTGAGGGAGTGGAAAATCTGTTGGCAATGGAGGTGAAAGAAAGATTCCTTGAAAATGAGATAGTGACTCCAGTCCAAATTCCAGTATTTCAGGGAGATACTTGGGTAAAGGCTACGGGGAAGTGAGGCGTCTTTATTGTTTGCCTTGAAGTATTAAATGACTGTGAGAGAATATGCCTGCACTTAGAGTGATTGGATGCTTTGGCTTCTTGACTGGCAGTCATTTGTGCAGTCTCGAGTGTCTATGTTGAATTTAACCTGCCAACTTTTGGCAGACAAGATAAAGGCTTTACACTGACTTGGCTAAAAACATTGGCAAGCATCAGAAAAGCTCATTGCTATAATTTTGGTGATAAGTTGTATGAATATATTCAGAACCTCCTTTTGCAGAGATGAGTCAAATCATCTTTGTAGGGGTGTTTAAACAAAAACTTTGCATGGGGCAAACGTGCAGTTGTAGCACTTTTGGAGCTAAAAGGAAAATGAGGAGCTTTGCCTGGCTGGTATTGCAGACTTGCTTCAAGAAGCCCTCGTGGCTGTTCCTGTCAGACAGGATAAGGGGCTTCTCAGTTCCAGGGACACAAATTGCAAAGTCACTGAAGGATGCCACAGCCAAATTTGTCAGGTACTTCCCTTGGTGTTCTGACAGTAGTGGTGGACAAAATTTCTCCAGGGCTGGATGTTGCAGTAGAGCTCCCAGGCTCTGCTGCTGGGACCTGCTCACCCAGGCTTGCTTCCTGCTCTCTGCCTTACTCCGAGCTATTCCTGCCAAGTACAAAGAAAAGCATACTCCTTCCACCTCAGGATGTGCTTAGTGGAGGGGATAAGGCGCTGTTCAGGCACTTGCTACTGTGTAATAGGCAGTGTTGCCCATGAAACTGCCATTTTATATTGATTTCCTACACCCCTCTATGAATTTATCACTAACAGCTTCATCATGCTGTTCTCGTGAGAAATTCCAGATTGTTGCCCCTGGGAAGTTGTCCTGGGTTCAGCTATCCAGCTATTCATATATCCAGGGCTATCTTTATAAAGCTTTGGGAGTGGGAAGGGGAGTCTAAGCAGGGATTTAATGTCTCTAGATGTGGGGGTATTAGACATACCTTTTCTGCAGCTAATAGTAGATTTTCTTTCTATTTAATTTAATTATATGCCTCTTATTTCTATCCTTAGTGCTGGATCTCAGCACTGACAAGAACTAGTCAGTCACAACCTCACTAATTTTTAGGTGAAGTTGGTTTTGTTTTCACTGGTGTCATTGATCCATTAATGTTACCTGGATGCTGTAATAACTCACGCTTCAAAAGCACCACATTTCTTCCACTGATTCTGTATCACATGGATTTTGTGTTGTGGTATAAGCTTTGAAGAATTGGGTTGTTAACCATAAACATCCAGGGACCCCAGTTTGGGTCATCAGTCATCACAAGGAAGGATGAAGCCTGCTAAGAGAAAGAGGAAGGTGTCTTGCTCCTAAGTCATTCCTGCTTCTGTGTACAGGTGAGACTTTAGAGCAGAAATCCTTTTAAAAATGTCTCACTAATGCAGAAAATGGTCATTTTTCTTCATAGCACACACAGGCAGCAAAAACACCATTTCACTTTTTCTTGCACTGGCTGTTTAGATCCCTGAGTAGCATTTAAAGTCTGTGGTTTCCAGATCTTAGGTTTGGAGTGGCTCATGATCAAAGTTATTTTAAAGGTTAAGCTACTTATGATTTTATGCCAACAGGAGCACTTCTTAAAGAATAAAATTTGCTTTGATTGAGAACTAGCAGCAATCCAAGAGACAAATGGTAGAAATTATCATTGGCTTCTGCACTGTGCAAGCATGGTGGTGGTGCTTCTGGGAGGAAGAGCAGAGCAGTGGCAGGCACTGGTGTCAGGAGGATGGATTCTGAGTTTTACACCCAGAGGATTCAACTGTGTATGTTTAGGTATTGTGCTGTTTCTTCAGAGCATTCCTTGCATCCCATTTGCTTGTCCACCAGGGACTTACCTCTAACAGGGCTTGTGGAAACATGATTTTTGTCTGTGGCTGTGGCTTTTCTAAGAGGCTGCAAAGCAGAAGAAAGAGTTGGCAGTTTACGGTATTTTGATGTAGAGAAATGTAAGTTAAGCACAGAATGGGGAGTGTGAGGTCTAGTGGCAAGTGGAGGTGTTGGCTGCTTTCCTGATCTGTCATTTGTTGGAGATGTGGGAGGAGGGGGGATGCATTTCATCACTGCATTCACCATCTTGTCTGCATGACCTCCTGCCCCTTCTCCACCAGAGCAACAAGCCCTCATTTGCAGCGCGCATTTTTGTAGGATTTAAAAGAAATCATGGAGTAACCCCAGAAAATAACTTGTAATATTGTAGATCAGCAGGCATGCTCTTAAAGTACCCTATTTTCTTCAAGCAGGGCTGCGCAGCGTGGTTGTCCCGTGCAACTGCGTGCTGTGGGTGGAGTGAGGCTTGTAGCTGCACGGTGGAGCAGGCTGAGCTCATGCTGGGGCCACTCAGCGCTGTGCAAGCAATGGGGCATGTCTTGCATGGTCTTGTAATTCTGCTGTTGTGCTCATTTGGAGAGTGTTGTTCTCATTGCACTTAAATCTTCTTGCATTACAGATAATCTAATTCTATCATGTTAGGATTAGGGGACCTCACTGAGAGAAGTTAAGAGCACCAGCTGCTCTGTGCTTCAAAGGCATAACCCTGGTTTGTCTAATCTGGGGAAGGGCACCTACGTAACCCTGAGGAGTTTGCTCTGGAAGCAGCAGCTATCCCTTCCTCTGCTGGATGTGCTGCCAGTACTCCTCTCGGGCAGGGTAGTGTGTCAGTTGTGTGCCACCACCTCCAGCAGCAACCACTGAACATCCAGCTCTGTTCTCTAGAGAGACAGCACCAGAGCAGACAGCTGGATATGGGCCACTGGACTCTAAAAGTAAGTTTTATGCTAGCTGCATGGTAACTGGTAGATCTGTTTTTCTCTGAGATCTTTTTCAATCATCTGTGCAAGCCCCACATGTTTGATTTAATATATTTTGAAGTTGGGTGGTTTTGTCCCAGCATTATTTTGTTAATGCAGATATTTCATAGAAGCAGCATGAAAACTGGGTTCAAAACTGTCTAATTGCAAGGTTTCAAAATAGGGCAGGCAAAGAAGCAGCAGCTTCCAGAAGGTATGTTTGCAGTAGGTTCTTCGCATAGCACTATTTAACCTCTTTTAATCAGTGGCCTGGGGAAAAAAAAAATAAAGAAGCCATTACCCATAAAGTCCTCAGATAACACAGATTAGGTGGAGTGCAAGATAAGGAGCAGGACCGGAGTGACTGGGATTGCTTTGTGAACAGTGTGTTCTGATGCAATAAAATGCCCTACTCCAGTGACAAAATAAGGTCCCTTCTTGTATAATGAGGAGGTGGAGGAGGGGATGGCTGTGTCCTGAGAAATGGCTATCCTGAAAGGGCTTGAGTGTTCAAGATGGATAACCATTTGAACTGGAGTTTTCACAGCTTAGCTGTGCGGGGGATCCAGGAGCTCCAGGAACAATGTCTGGTTTATTGTAAGAGGGTAAAGGGCGACATGATTTCAATTTATAACAGCTTCTATAGGGAAGAGAAACTTGATAACAGAGAGTTCTTCTGTCTGGCATCAAAACTGTAATGAGATCCAGTGGCTGGGAGGCTACAACATTGATACGTTTAGACTAGAGATAAGCTGCAAAATTTTACCAGGATAAAAAGTAAACAACTGTAAAAGTTTATCAAGGGTTGTGATGACCCCTCCATCTCTAGATATCTTTGAACTGAACTTTTCTTAAACAACAGGCTGTGTTTCAGCATGGGGTCAGTTCAGACCAGTCCAGTGGCTTGTGTCATGATAGTGTGCCTGCAATGAGGGGTTTAGAGGCAGTATTTTTTTCTGTTAAAACAGCCTGGGGATGAATTCTGTCCTTGTTTACACCTGAGGAGTTAATGCTGCTGCCAGGCTATGTGAATTTTAAGAGTGCTTTGTGCCCTAGTCCTTTTCCTGTGGTGTTCTCAGAGGTCTTGAGCAGTTACAGCTTGCAGGTGCTGCTACAGCTCTTGCTAGGAAAAGTGCTTTTTGGTGGTTAGTTGTGTACCAAAGGGAAGTGGATCTCTTTTTCCCTGTCATGCTGCTACTTCTCAAGATTCAAAACCACTGGAGCAACAGCATGTGCTATTTTTTCCAGCATGTTGCAGGGGTACTTTGTAAGCTGATAGATGTCTAGGAGGAACTTTCAAAATGGGAGAGATGGGGATGCTTAGCACCTTTGATGCATTGGTCCCTTTTGTTTGCAGGGTTTGTATTGAACTACACTGATGTATGTTTGTGCTGAAGAGTTATCTAAGCCTTCACTTTTTACCTAGCTGTAAAGGATCCTGCCTGCCTGCCTCTCCTGATTTCAGGGGAATATATTAGCAACTGACATTAATGTTGTTGAGAAAACATTGTAATGTAGGTGCACTAAAATTGCTGGGGCTCTAAGCACTCTAATCTCTTGCTGCTTTATGAGGTTTGTGCTTGTTTTGCTTTTATGTCACCAAGTGGGTCATGACTCAAATTTAGCCAGTGCTGTTATTAATGCTGGAACAAGTCTTCAGCGGGCTATTTTTAGCAGTCAGGGCTGTTGTTGAGAGCTTGCGATTGCTAAAAATGCCTTGGAAGGATTTCACAAGCGATACTGTCTGTGGTGGAATTTGCGCACCAGCTGTCTGTCTTCAGGCCAGTTGATTGTGTTGACACGTATTCCCTGTGATTTGTCATCTCTGACTCCCGCTTTGCGATGCCTGTGACAGGCGTGCTATCAGTGTCTGATGGGAGAGAGTGAATGAGGGGGTAAGTGACAGCAGCAGTCTCATTACTGACAGCTTGGAAAGTGCTGAGATGGCAGAGGGGACTTCGGCCTTTGCTGAGATTTGACTTTTCCTTTACCACCCCATCTCCTGAAGCGCACCTCCTTGCTGCCATCTTCCCCAGGAAATATCTGTCCTGTCACTGAGACCTTTTCTTGGATCCCCTCAGTGGGATTTTAAATGTTTTCCTGACTTAAGTGGCATCCTCCAGGCAGAGCAGCTGCTGAGCTTTATTTTGTTGTTAACTTGATCTTCTATCCTAAGGTAGTCTCCTCTCATGTAAGCCAAATTTTCTGAGACAATGTCCTAAGGAGCCAGGCTTAAAGGTGACACCACCAAAAGCTCTGTTTCTGAGAATGACTTGGCTACTTTGTGTGTAGTCTGACCATGTTGGATGCAGTTTTCCCACCAGAAATGATAATTAAAATTGATTACCTACTGTATATCCTGGGTACCTTTCAACCTGCAAATAAAACCCCTTGCTCATAGTGGTGAGTGCCCTTATCCCTGTAAAAATAATACACAGAGGTGTGAAACTACGCTTGTGACTGTTTCTTAATGACATTACTATTCAGTGCAAAGGTGTTAACTCTTATCCAGGGATTTTAAGGTGTTTAAGCCCTGGGAATACAGAGTCAAGGTGTTCTTTCATGTTCTGGTCTGCTGTGGTTAAATAACTATGAGTTAATTTCAGTTTTTCTGTTTTATAGCAAATCCACTGATGACTGCAAACAACACCGAAGTTTCAGTTCACACATCGTCAAAGCGACCATTTGCTATTGTCTCTTCAATTATAATCTGAAATACCCCACCACTTTTTTTAACGTTACACATATGTGGATTTGAAATCAATGTAAAAATAGGCAAGGAAGGCAAATAAGCAGGCAGTGATGATTTATGGTACTGTAGTTTTCTTTGCCTCCAAGAGACCTCAATTCAAATCTTGGCCCAAGCTTGAGGAGGAAATGAGTTTGGGTTTAGACTAATTCTTGGTGGATTTTTGTCCACGTTACAAATGATGTGTGGCTTATCTGGCAGTTGGAAACCTTCCTTGAGTAAAGGCTGAATGTGTTTTAATAAGGCTTCATGGGGAAACGTGGCTGTCTGGATGTACCTCTGACCAATTTTTATCACTTGTCTTTATTAGTACTAAGTTTGGAATAAGCTTGAGACACACACAGACTGTTAGTAGGGGTATATTTCTAATTTGTATAGAAAGCACAGTGTCTTATCCTGAGTCTGTAATGGTGTTTGTGTCATCTTGATTTTTATACATAGTGTTGTATTTCTGTTCTTTACCGTATGAGTTTTGCCACATGAGAGAGCCTCTGTTCCAGCACAGAGGGATCTTTTCCTTTCTATATCAGTCTGAGCCAGACACTAAGGTGTCTAACCTGAAGGTGAAGGGGTTATGAAGGGACTACTCCAGCAGCAGTAAGGAGTGCCTGAAAACACTGTGCACATGGCTCCGGAATAATTCAGTTAGCAAGTAGGTCACACTTGCACTCACTCTAAAATGGGTGCATTACTTGAGAGCCTGCTTGAGGCTTTTTGGTTCTGTGTTCTTGGAAGTGATTTCAGAGGCAGGTGTTTGAATTGTGCCTAAAATAATTTATGCCAAAAAAAGCTTTTGGGACAAGAAATGTTTGAGACCTTAAGCTATGGGGGTGCTGCTGCCTTACATTGCAGAGGTGATGTGGAAGGTGCTCAAGTCCCTGTCCCTGCACTGGGGGACCTGCCCAGGCTCATTGTTTCTGGCTGCTCAACAGCTGGATTTCTTTGTGGGCAAATTTGCTGGAGAGCCCAAATGTTTTCTTCAGTGTGCATGAAAACTGAGGGTTGGAGGGATGGGAATTGCATCAAATTCCAGCACTGTCTTCAAAAGAAATACATCCTTCTTAGCCCAGCTGTTTGAAAAATAATCTTTATTTCATTTACTGTTTCATTCCCAGTATCTGTAGTTTCTTCTTCTCAGCACTTCCCTTCCAGTGACTTACCCATTTATACCTTGGCTGAAGGCTGAGATTAACTCTGTGTGTGTGAACTGTGCAGACAGCTTCAAATCACATATTCCAATATTAGAGAAAGATCCCAAATGAAGTGTTCTGGGAAGCAAGCAGCAAAGGGGAGGGAAAACAGGCAGGGAAAGCTTGTTGGGCTGACTGGCCAAGCAACGTGTCAAAAACTGTGTGATACAGCAACCCACAGCTGCCAGGGTGGTAAGCATGCAGCTGTTTTCAGGATCCCCCTGACTCGGTCAGTTGGTAAATTGCAGTGTGAATGTGAATATTCCGTGCTGGGGAATGAAGAAAAAAGCAGATTTAGGAAGTTGCAACTTCAGGTTACAGTTTTGCAACTGGTTGACTCTCTGCTCTGTACTGGAATCAGAAGCTGCTCCGATGGTTGGTCATGTTTAATTTTTAACCTGTTAATACATCTGATTTATGAACGCAATGATTTGTGCATTGCTGCCTTTAGTCTTTGTAAGTCTTTTTGGCTCAGAGATTCACTTCTCAGCTGTGTGGTGGTGATTGCTAGGAACTGACATACCTGGATTTTTCTTTGCAGTTTTTGGACAGAACAAATTTGAGTGCTGTGTTTTTTGCAGTTGGCTACATACTGGTTCATTTATTTAACAGATTAAACTCAGTGGGTTGGTCTATTAGGAGTGGTGTCTGTGATGAAAGAAGAAAACACAGCAGTACATCTTAACTGATTAATGTGACAGCAAGTGCATCTGCTGGTTCTGAAACAGTGTTTGCTGTTTAGTTATCACTATGAATCTCCAAGTTTGTTCTGATTTAATAGTTAATCCATTTAATCTGTTATAAAGAGATTCAAACCTGGAGTTTCGTGTATTGTTCTTTTATCCCTCCCTTAACATCCTTCATGCATCCTTGACATAAGTCATCATGGCATGTTCAGAGCAACAGGAGTTTGTGGTTCTTTCTTAGAAGGAGCAATGATAGTTCCTTACTCAGATTTATAGCCACTTACTATCAGCTCTGACTGATAAGAGTGACTGGAAATAAGTATATACACTTTACTGCAGTGTCCTTAAATATCCTTTACACTTGAGCAAAGGCCTATGAGTTTATTTAAAGAATATGAGAGCATTTGGATTTGGTGACCTTTTTCAGACGAACTCTGGTGGAGCTTCATCATCTCTTCTGAGTGACATGATTTGACCTTTCTCAGGAATTTAAAACCTCTGGACCCAAAAGAGGAATGAAAAAAATATCTACTGCTTTCAGAGTAATTCTGAGTGTGTAGATAGATACAGCAGAACCATTTCTTTTTAACTGGAGTCATTTGCTCTATGCAAGTATATGCAGAGTTGCAGCATTACTAAAGCAGGCTGAAGTGGATTCCTGCATTTTCCACAATATACCAGGTTTTGTCTTTATTTTCTTCACAGTTGAAATGCTTCCCTATGGAAACCAGGTGGGGGTAACCAGCATGATTATTTATACAAGTAACTTAAAACATGCAGCAGAAGAGAAGTCAGTCTGTGGTATTATACATTATTATGCAGGATTGAGCTTTGCAAGCAAAGATCAATTTCGTGCCCATGAGGTTACAAAGGCCTTAGAACAGTGAAATCCTGTTTTTTCACTGTTTTCTAGGCCCAAAGACAAGGTAAATCAAGTACTTCTGTAAAAGTATTCTTTGGGGTAAGAATGAAATCTGCACTGCTGAGTGAATAAATTCAGCTGGAGTAGATTATTTCCCCTTCTTCTGCTGCACACAAGTACTTTGCTTCTTTTAAGTCTTAATAAACCCCTTAATTTTGTGTGGTTAGCTTCAATTCACAGTTCTCCTTTTGAATTTCTTTTATTTCTCCTATCTCTGTAACCGACAAGCTGCGTTAATCCTTTCTGTATACATAGATTAATAATCTCTTGTTGGAAGTATTGTCCTCTGCTCTTAGGTATCAGATGTCAAAAGCAGTGAGTTTGGAATTTTCTTTCAGATTGCTGTAGTGCTCATTGATGCTTCCTTATTTGCTTCCTTATTGGATACAGGATAAATCACTCTTCCTGAAGAGAGGAAGACTTACACAGCCTCTCTGAAAACTTGGTAGCCCAACATAATGGTTTAACTTTGTAATTAAGGGTTACTCTTCTTTTAACAGATAAGGATCAAAGGCAAAGACACCAGGGCTGCAGATTCATTATCCCTGTGGGGTTCTGCTGCAGCAGCTGAAGGTGATTTAGCTGTGATCAATCTATAGTTTGCAGTAATCCATCAGGTTATGAACTGCAGGGGCTGGGGGCTGGATTCACTCTTCTGTCGGCTGCACTTGTGGAGTGGTAAATTCCTGAAGAAGGGCAGGGAGGAGGCACATGGTGGCTCTTTCAGCCACGGTCATTAACTCCAGCAGAGATCCTGGGTCCAGAGCATTAAGGACACACCTGTACATCATGCACACAGCTAAAGGGATAACCCAGCTTTGTTTGGCTGGTTATCAGCAGCGCCCAGCTCAGGATATCTGCACCGCTGCTGCATCCTGTTGCACAGGATGCTGTGGTGTCCCATGGCTGTGGACAACATGGACAGCTTTGAAAGATCACTGCATATTGCAGTCCTGTGGTGCCGCCTGGCAAAACCAGCATTACTCAGTCATTAAATTGTCCCAGCTAAACCCCAGATCTTGCTCCTTTCAGATGGTGGTACTCCAGAAGCCTGTACCTGCTTTTGTGGCAGGTGCTTGTTTTGCCTGGAGCCTTGGGAGGAGTTTTGTTAATGGTTTTCTTGCCATGGTCCTGAAATTTCAATCTCAATTACTTTCAGCTGCACTTCTTTGAGAACTGTGCTTCCACGGTACATGCTAAATGGTTTGGAAGGACTACATATGCCTTAGGATCAAAATGCACAGGAAACATCAGCAGTATGTCTAAATAAACATCTCTGCCTCTCTTACAAGAGTGTTTAGCAGCTCTGTTGGCAGGTGTTTCTATAAAATGTTAAATACTGTGCTTTTCAGACCTCCAAAATGTTTGTAATGCAGTAAATAGAAAAGGACAGGGAACCAGCTGGGGAAGGTGTGTTAAAGACCTAAATAATAATCATAATTGGTGCTTCTTCTGAAACAGAAAGTGAAGCTGGGTCCTGGTAATCTGCATTTCATTGATAACACTGCGGTTTAAACTGATTTCTTACTGAGGTGCATTGTTTTAGCTGTGCAATAATGCAGAGGGCAGTAGGGGTTGGGTTAATGCAGGTAAGGGGTTTTGTGACTGATGTGTGAGTTTAATCATCAGGGGGTTCTACTTGCATATTTGTATCAGCCTCAAGTGTTTATCTAGCAAGTTTTAGAAGTGCAAAACCTGAACAGAACTCAGTGTTTTGGGTTTTTTCCCCTGCATCCTCTTGCAATGCTAATTTATGTTTTCTAATTATTTATAGCTTGGTGCTAAGAGGAGAAGGGGCTCACTCTTCATTTTACTGTTCCCTGTTGTCTTCTGTCGCTGCATTCCCTCCTCATACACCGTGTTTCAACTTGAGCTCAGGGTTATCTTTGTTTTAAAACTTTTTGGTGACTACTGATTGAGGTAGTCAGAGATGCGGTGTCCTCTACTCCTCAGGTTCTGCTGACTGCTGCATGTGTCAGTGCTGCTGCCCCTGTATCTGGCGCAGCAAATGGGTCCAGCTCACTGTGCTGCTGCCCTAATCTTTGTGCTGGTGCTGCATCAGGGACTGCTAAAGCCATTTGAGTTGTGTCATGGGGTGACTGTGTCACCCTTTGCCCAGGAAGAAAGGAGAAAGGCTTTCCCAAGGTCTTTCCCGGTAGGTCAGGGCACATCTGGGGTGGGTAGCTGGGCTGGGGTCCCAGCCTGCTGCTGCAGTGGGGCTCTTGCACCAACACCTCCTCACTGGACAGCACAGGCAATTAGCGCCTTAATTCTAATCTCACTGGGTGCTTCTGCTGTCTGTTTTTCTTTCAAATGCTTTAAATGCCAGACCTGTGATACTATGAAGTACTGTAAAGTAAGATTAGATAAGGGCAAGTAGCAGCTGTGTGCTGAGGGCAAAGCTAGTGGATGTTGCCCAAATGAAACCTGTGCAGGCTCAGAGAGCAGTGGGGTCCTTTCCTTACGCCTCTGTCCTCATGTTTCTTGGCTCTGGAAGGAAGCACCACCCCATGTGTCAAGGTTTATGCTGGATAGGAGACAACCCACTTGTTCTCTTGGACAGATTGTCATTTGTGCTGTTACTTAAGTACTCTCATTTCCTTACTGCCAAATCATCACTTAAATGCTGGAAAATGAATATAGAAGAATCTGTGCATTGCATCCTGATAGCAGCAGAGGGTATGTGCCATAGTGGAGAGGCCAGACTCAGTTGTGCTAAGCCATGGAATATCATGTTGGTTTTGACTGCATGCGATGCCAGGATAGCATCATGCAAGAGTGAATGTGAAAACAGAGGTGGAAAAATCAGGCTTTTGAATTTAGGGATTAGCTTTGAGGCATGGGGGAGAGGGGAGCTGTGCTTTGGCAGTGTTTCCTACAAACAAACATTTACCCGGACCACATGTGTGTGAGACATTCTCAGCCCTCATATTGCCCTCAAGTCAGTAAACTGGCCTCATGTTTCCAGTGTGCTTAGCTGGCTTTGAAAACTCTGAAGAGATTTCAAGTCCATGTTGCATTGATATGTCACTTTATCTATCAGCCAGGAGTCTCCTCTGTCCTCTTTGTATACATATGCCCATGCTAGCCAGATGGTGCTGGATTTGGGTGCCATCCAAAGTAGTGCATTAGAAAGGCCGGGTTATGTGTCATATTTCAGAAGCGAAGAAGAGCTGCCAGTTCTTCTCTTTTGGTAACAAACAGCTTGACTTAATATATTGATCATGTTGTCCTCGCTATTCTCAAGCTGATTTTATCTAAGGCTCTCAGAAGGGTATAAGGTTGAAGCTGTACAAATCCCACCTGTTACATCCTCTGTAGCTAGTATATGTGTTTGCATTTACTCTGTGTCCTAGAAAAATCTGCTCTTCACCACCATAAAATCCTTTCTAGTGTCAGAAGGAGATTCCAGTGCTGTTTAACTGTGGGTTCTCCTGTTGCTGTATGTTCTAGGAGCTGGGAAATGCAGATTCTCCTCCTGGATTTGCCAGAGGACTTACGCTTTTGGGGAGGTTGCTTTGTATTTACTGGTTTCTCATGCTGTAACACAGAGCTCAAAATGCTGATTCCCTTTGTCTGGTGCTATAAGAATTGCTGATGAAAAAGGCCTGATAAAAGCCAAATAGTGATGTTATTTATAAATTATGGAAGAATTTTCTCCCACCTTCTCAGCATGCTGCTTTTTAATTTTTTTTGTCTTAGATGGAGGCTTTTCCTAGTGGGATCTGAAAACTGCAGACCTCGTGTATCAGTATGAGAGTATGTGTGGAGAGAGTTGGGGGATGAACTGCTGTTAAGCAGACGTTAATTAACGTGGCCCTGCCCTCCTCAGATTCTGTGGGGTGGGTGGATGTTAGAGCTGGTCTTTCTGGTTTTTAAAGCCTTTATACTGTCTGTCTGTGTCTGCAAGACATTTGCCTCTGGCATCATTGCAAAAGGGATGCTTGTGACTTGGTCATCTGCTTTTACAGATTCTGCTGCAGCCTGACAACTAACCCCTATAATTTTGCTGGGTCATGGTGGGGACCTTGGGAAATCCGTATCTTTCACTGGAAACAAATACCTGGAAACAAATACCTGGAAACTCCTATGTTTTAAACACCTTCCTGGTTTTTAGGGAGCATTTCTGATGTGTGAAGTTTCCCCTTCTGCCCTTTTATCTGCTTTTGAAATGTAGTATTCTTGATATTATCTTTTTATCTGCAGTTTTTACTATCAGAGGGCTCCCTGAATGCCTTGACAAGAGCTGCTTTACACATGAAAGCAAGATTATCAAGGGCTATCAGAGAGACACTGTGGCCCATTGGGTGCTGCGTTTGGGAATGGGGCCGAGGTCTGGGTGGGCAGAACCGGAGGATTTTGCAGATAAAAGGCGGCACTTTGTCGCTTAGCAACAGGCTCCCGAGATGGAGGTGGCAGAGGATGGATGCCCTGAGTGTATCCCTGCTCTGCCTGCCTCTACGATAGGCAGTGGGAGTAGGTGTGCACCAGGAGTCTCCTGGGTTACACCTGTGGTGGTATGAGAGCTTTATTCATAATAAACAGTAGTTGTGAAATGTTTTTCTAGCTCTGTTTTTCATCTTGAAAGTTCTTTGTATCATAATGCCTCTGTGATGTGCTGCAGCTCTTACCTGATCTTATGAGTGCTTTTTAGAACCATTTATAAAGGGAGTATCATGCATATGGTTGCATAGAGAATTGGTGTCAGAGCCTGGATGAGAATTCAGGATGTGCTTGTTCTCCACAGCCCGTGCTGTTGTAGCAGTGAGGGCTGTTAAGGTTGTGTGTGTAATATAATTGTCATGTCAGCTTTTCTGTTTCTGGTTATCTACGTAAGGAAGCAGAAAGCTGGTGGAGATGTCAGCTGTGATGTAGCTTATTAAGAGCTACAAGACAGAAGTAGTCACAAGAAACCCTGCTTCCACGCACACTGTTCTCCAGAGTCTCTGGTTGCATCTGTTCTGTCTTAACCCTTCCCACACAGACGGTTTTGTTTTTGTTCTCACCAAAGGGTTATGTCCGTTTGAACAAGTAAATGTTGTGTGCTACATCTGGATTTCTCACTCTGTGATGTTTAGCATTGACAAGGTGCTGTGAACAGTAAATGAGAAGCAAAGTTAAGCCCTCAAGAGATGTGAATTGTGAGATGTGCAAGGGCTCTTAACTAATTTGAGTGGGTTAATGGTGATGAAAGTTGCTGCTCTGTATCATGTTTGAATTCCCTATTGAATTTCAAAATTGAGGGCTAGCAGCAAATGGAAAACTTTTGCATGAATGCCCCTTTCTCTCAGCTGTGACTGGTAAAGCCTTGTTCCAGACAGGAGGAAAACAGGTCCTACAACGCAGCTGGCCGTTGGTTCCAGGTCTGTGAAGTGCAAATAGAGGATTCTGGATCTGAAAATTAAGCATTTAGCATGGATTGAGGAGGTGGTTGCAGAGGCCCGGTTTAACTGTGCTTGGATGGGGGGAAACACAAATCCTCTAAACGTAATGGAAAGAGAGTGGTAAAGCCAATGAAAACTTGTTCTGGCTTTGGTGAGGCAGCCAGGAGTGATTGATGGCACCTGCTCTGCTGAGGTCTTTCTCTGCAGTGGGTTATTGTCCTGTCAGCTCTGCTTGCCCGAGGCCTTATTTGACATGCTTGGATAAGTGGGTCGCATCATTTTGATTCTGCACATGTTCTCCTCTCTGCAGTTTGCTGGTTTTGTTCACTCTTGACCATTAATTGTCTACTGTCCTGGTTGACTGTTTGGTTGCTTCTTCTGTAGTGCCAAGGCAGACCGACCGACAAAAGTACAGATCTCCTTTCAGGAACGTTAATGAATGTGCTGATTTGTCTGCTCCCTATTGTGTCACATGTTGCAAACTGATGTACCCAAGAATCGGTGTTGTCATTTGTTAGAGAAGTCTGACAAATGTCTTAGGGAAGAAATTTGTCTTAGAGAAATCTTTCTTCCTATTAGCACTGCTCTTGCCCTCTGTTCTTTGCCTTCAGTTTCATCTCCCAGAGGAAACTGGGATGGAAATGAGAATGAAATACGGGTTTCCTTTTTAAAAAGAAAATAAACCAAACCTTAAGGGCTTCCTATTGGAATGTGATGGGATTGGGCTTCTATCTCTTATCCTTTGAAAAATCCCAGCTGGAATTATTTAATGTCAAAGCATGGAATTTCCCAGTGTGAAATTCATTGCTGGCTAAGGATGCACTGGGGATTAGAGAGACATCACTGCCAGCACAGCATTGCTGTCACCACAGGAGACCTCAGTTGCACAAAGGGACGTTGCTGGTCTGTCCTGCTTCAAAGCTAAATCTTGGGGATGAGATTCTTCAATTCCCATTGAGATTACATGCTGTGTGACTGACAGTTGGATTTGGGCAGAATAAACCAGAGTGGGTAACACTTCCCACTGCCTGGGAATAGAGAGGAAGAAGTAAGAGGCAAGAGCAAAACCTAATTTGCTGATTTTCATATTTGGGAAGGGGGTAGTTTGCTAAGGCACTTCCAGTCTTTCCCTTAAACTGCTTCCCAGTTGGGTGGTTTTGCTCATTTGGCTGCATGATAAAAGGCTCAGATTAGATGATTAGCATGGTTTCTTCTGGTCCAAAATGAAAACAAAATAAAAATGTCTAGTGTGGAAGCCTGATGTCTTACAAAGCTTTAAGTTAGATCACAACACTCTCCTTAGAAGAAATCTCTAGGTTTTTGAGGGTGTCAGTTTTTAAGTACTTGTATAAAAAAGAAGTGGGAGCATATTCAGACGTTTTACTGAGTAGCTACTAAATGCCTTAAAGGTTTCTTTTCTTCCTCCTCTGATCAAAGATTATTTTAAGGAGGCATCAATGTCTGTGTTAGGGATCTATAACACACTTAAATGAAATATGGGCTGATGGCTGTTTGTGCACTGCTGGGGTGCAGTTAACAGGGTGCGGCATTGCTTCTGAGACTTGTAAATCAGCAGTGGTTTAGGTGGGAGAGAGAGGAGCATTTATGTCACATTACAAGTATAACCTTCCTGGCCTCTTTTTCTAAACTGGTGATGTCTTTCATAAAGCAGATTTGCCCTGCTGTTCTAATAAGAGTTGTAAAATAATATATGTGTAATTAGAATTTAATAATGATTTGTGCAACTGGATTTACAGCACAAGCCAGTTCAATTGATTGTGTAACCTTTGCATTGTGTTCATTATCTAATGTTGAAATAACAGCTGGAAGTTGAGAGACTGACATGTAGTTCTAAAATTACAGAGCTTGAAATTGCTGCTGTCTGTAAACATATGAAAATCTATTAATGACCTTTGAGCTCTCTGACTGAAAATGTTTTGTAACATAGAATACATCAAAATTGGCTGCTACTATTGTGAATATTTCCTCTTTCTCAGCACTTGCCTAGGATATAAATGAATGCTTCATTCCTGACACAGATATCAGAATATTTGGAGCTGTTCTAGGAAGCCCTAAGGATACATGGAAACATTTGGTCGCTTGTTGTTTGTTCTAGCAAACCAGTTATAGATGAGCTGCTCATGGGCACGTGGTGTGCTAAGCCGCTCGACATGGGAGAACATAGCTGCCGGCAAGACTGACAGCTGTAGACCTCTGCTGTACAATGTATGTCTCCAGCAGCATGTTTGAGGAGGAAAAGGGTGATGAGGGTGGCACAAATGCATTGTCCTGGACTTTTCATTAGCCCCTGTGACATTTAGATATTTAGAAAAGCATTTCTCACCAGCTAGAAGTCACCTCTTGGTTTTCCTCTTAGGTTGAAGCAGTGTGCTGTGGGCAGCTGTTTCTGGAGATGGCTGCTTCTACATATTCTTGTCGGATCGTTTATATTTCTTCTCATCTGTTTCCTTGCCAGAAGAAACCAGCAGAGGACTAATTATTTAATACACATTGTAGACCTCATGACAGCTGAACTGAAAATTGTTGCCTACCACTGAGGGCAACTGCAGAGTTGGTAAAAGATGCCTCTAATGTCACAGCGTTTAAACATAAATTAATCTCTCATGCAGCACCAGGGGTCAGGGTATGGCTGGTTTTTTTCCTCTGGGGACTCTCACCCCTACAATAGAGTTGGCAGAAGTGAATTTGTGAGTGTTCATTGGCTTTGTGTGAGCTGTGTCAAATCCCAGTTGAAATGAAGCTTGCAGACTGCTCTGCTGCTGCAGAACATCATGTCGCTGTACTGCAGCATCTTTGGGAATGGCATCTTTCCTAAGAGAGTGGTAATAAATTGTGTAGGCTGGAAGCTGAGTCTCAAAAACGTCCACACCTACTTGTGGAGTGAATGTGTTTGAGGCTGTCACCATGTGGGAGATTCGTCTGGAGCTTAGTTCCTTAGGTGCCACTGCCTTCAGAGCAGTACAGTTTCTTGGCTGTATTTTAAAAGTAGGTACCAAATCAGTGGAGATGACACAGGTGGTTGAATCAAGAATCCTAGAAAATAAAACTTCACATCTGTAGGTAGTGGGTGGAAGCTTTGAACTACTCAGGAAGTATGGCCTGAGATTCTTGAATCCATGACTGAGCTACCTGAGGTTATAGCAGTATCTTTCAAGTCTCAAGTATGAAGCTATTCATATGACAGTCAGTACAATCATAATGTGGTTGCTGCATACTTTGTACTATGAAGATCAGAACCTTGAATGCAGAAGCATAGATGGAGGAGACCAATTTAGACCCCTGCCTTTGGTAAATGAGCCATATGCCCAGTCCATCTGCCCAGTCTCAGGTTGGCTGAACTTCATTTCCAGAGTCCAGCTCATGGAAGCATGACATCCCCCTTTCAGCAGGGTTTGAAACAGTTGTGTCTTCTTTTGTTATTAATTTTAAAGAGAGAGACAGTATTCCTAAGCACTTCTGTCAATAGTGACAGATAGGCTGGAGACATCTTTTATTCCACAGTGCCTTCCTGCTTTTTCTGACTAGTTCAGCTGAAAATTGTAAGTGGTGAAAGCATCCAGCTGCTATACCAGTTTGTGTTTGTAGGACCCTCATGCCTGTTCCTTTGGCAGCTTGGGGCTAGCTGGTGCAGCTGGACACTGGGTCATGTGTTACCTTCCTGGTGAGAAAGGAAATGAGTGATAAAATGGCCACATCTGGCTTCAAGCAGAGAGATGCTGCTTCAGGTCCTGATTCTGTCACCATGAGCTATTTGAATTCAATATGGGTGTCTGTTTAAATAATCTGGGAAGAAGGGGAGTTGGTAGAGATTAAGTGTTAAAGGCTGTTCTGTAAACGAACTTGTGATTGCTGCCTATCAGCAGTGTGGGCCCAGCAGTGTCACTGGATATTGGCATGCTTGAGGAATGTCTTCCCAAACCACTGGACCTGGAGTGTGCACCTGCCCGTGCCTCTTACTTGCTGGATACCCTTGGAAGTTCATTGAGGTTGATGTCCCTCAGATCACATTGTTTAAAATGGAGGTGTTATGCATAGCCTGTCACTTGGGAAATGGGTTTCATTGGTGCTGTTGCCATCCCAACTGCTTGGGAGGGCACTTGCCAAGACGGAGAGGGTTTGCAGGAGGCACATGCTCTGCATTCATACCCAGCAGCGCAGCAATGCTGCTCAAATAAGCACAAGTAGGTGCTGTCAGATAAGCACAAGCTCTTTCCCAACTCCTCCATGCACTACACAGTGGGCAGGCTGAGTTCCCAGTCCTGGCTGAAAGCAGCTTCAACCAGAGGTGTTTTTATCTGCTGTGAAAGCTGGGCAGGTTGGCTGTGCTGTGTACCCCCAGCAGCACCTTTCAGCACTCCTGCAGGCTGGGCCTGTAGTATGCCTCATTACATCTACCTGCAAATGGTGTCCCAGCTTCCCTTCAGTCATTCAAGCTCCCTTGCTCTGACACACTTTCTGCTGACAGTAATTCTGTGAGCACTCGTCGGGCATTTACTGCCATCACTAGAGGAAATACTGATGGCTTAAAATGGGATCATTTCCTTTCTGATGGACAGCGAGCACCTGTGGGAGTTTTAATAGCTGTTACAGTATGTCTGCTAGTAGGGAGGAAGATGGGTGCAGCTCTCTGCAGTGACGTTCCTGCAGGCCCTGAAGAGGAAATTGGAGGAGAGGGAGAAAGCCACCCGGCTTCCTCTTGAGCTTGCAAAGTGCAGCTTAAACCAGTAGATTTTGTGTATCCATTTCCTCAATGGGTGGTGGTGGGGAGGGATTTATACCAAACAAGTGGACAACCTTATGCATGCATTCATACAGATTTCCTTTACCTCTTACTAAAGAGAAGATATTTGCTTTATGTGTTTTTCCTTGTATTGTTCCCAAAATTACTGTCAAACACTGTTTCCAGGAACTTGATGCTACTGGGGAGGGACAGGACTGGGTTTTTCCTGGTTTTCTTTCCTCGAGTAATTGAGAAGGAAGGGAACAATACCAACCCCTGCTCCCCAGCTTTTAAAACCAGTTACTTCTCGGCACTTTGTTTATTCAGGTCTCATGCAAACTAAAAGAGCACTCAAAACCTTGTAAAATCATAGCGATTGAAATACATTTAAAAGCAGAGTGATTTTGACCTTCTCTGTTGTATTTTCTGGCTACTTTGTTTTGGACAGCTGTCCAAGGTGTCTCTAGTTGGTATTGTGTCTTCAAGGTCCTAGCAGCAAGTCTTAATTCTTGGGTGTCATTACAAGTGAGTATTTAGCACAGTATTGGAAGGTTGCTCCTCAGCTCTTCACAGGTGACAGGAGCATAGCCTCTGGTAATAAATTTGACTGGTTCAATTACAGTGAATTTCTTGGTTCATCCACTTTTATTTTCAAGTTAAATCGTGTATCATAAACCTGCAAACCAATGGCTGCTTCAAATGTCTTAACATTTCCAAAGCTGTCTGGTCAGAAAGTCATCTTATTCTTGAGCTAAACATGTGACAGGGTCAGAGCAAATGTGATGCATTTTAAAAAGTGAGACCCAAATTCATCTGGAACATGTCAGCTTCAGAAGGAGAGTTGCAGTCTAAGGTTAAACAAGCAAGGGTTTTATTTGGAATCGTTTTAATTGATATTGATTGCGTTACTTGAATGTAGGGTCAAAGCAAGAAAGTCACTTTGAATCTAGATTAATTTTTTTGCTTTTAAAGAATGCTTTGGTGACTGGGCTGGGGCTTCAGTTACATCTTCAGTGAAGCTTGCAGTGGGGGAGAAGAGAGGCAGGGAAAGTAAGCCAAGTGTGTGTTATATTGGAGGCAAAATGACAACTTTCCTGTCCATGAGAAGGGCAGCGTGCAGGTGGAGGTTCCAGCAGGCTGCAGGCTGCCTCCTGGAGTGCCCTGTGTCCTTCCAGTCGGAGATGCTGTGCTGCCAGTCAGTCGCAGTTCTGCTGCAGCCTCACTGCATGCTCCTTCTCCCAGCTCTTCAGAGAGAACTCTCAAACTTCTCCCACTTGCATTTGCTGCCTGTTCACCACATTGAGTTCAAATTAAATCTCCTTGGTGTGGTCCTAAGCCATATCCTCTGGTAGAGGTACCTCTTATCCCATTCCTTTTTTCTTCTCCTCCCTCCCTCCCCCCCCTTTTTTTTTCCCTCATTATTCACCTCATTTTGTTTGCCTGTTGGCTACTCTTCTTGGCTGGCTCCTGTTCTTGCAGTGGTTTCTCTCTCTATGGACCCATCTTCAAATCCACGCCTTAAAGTTAATTTCTTTGATGTACATTTCTCATGTATATCTCCAATATTATCTTTCCATTTGAATTACTGTCTGCTGTGCCACCTTTATGCAAATAAATGGACAGCAGATTTCCCTTAGTAGTGGTCCTGTCTGCATTTGTAATGTGCTTTGTCTACATAGAAAGCATGAGAATATGAAGTCAGCATTTGTTTCTGTGATGCTTTTCTATTAACTGGGTATCAGGTTAACAGGAGTATTTTAAAAGTAACCTAATTAAAAATAAATCTGTTTCAGTTCCTCTCTGTGCCAGGATCTCTCCTTGAACTCTTAAACAAACACATTTGACAACCCTGTGTTAATTGCATGATGAAGTTGATATAAGGGTAGATCATGTTTAGATCCTAGTAAGCTTTTCCATTGCTATTTTTGCTGAGAGAAGCTGGAATCTGAAACAGGGACAAGCATGGTCTGTTTTAGAGACAGCAGTGGGGTTTTTATTTCCTTTGTGTGGATCCTTCTCCTGTTTGATGTTCAGTGGGATATTTCACGTTCCTCAGCTTAAGGAGTAAGTGCTGCAGTGAAGAGTTGTGGAGAGAGAAGCTGGAGGCTGTTCCCCTACTGGGAAATCAGCCCATATAATCTTGTGAAGTTGGCAGAGGTCATCTGGCAGAAGCGCTGTAACCAGGCCTTGCCTGAGCCTTGCAATGTCCAACAGGCCCTGGGGACAGGGGCATGTAATGGGCTTGATTTCACACCAGGGCTGAGTATTGAATGGATGCTTGAGGGCTGAGGGTAGTTATTTTATTAACTGTAGGTGTATTTTTGTCTCCTGCAGCATGTTCAAGGTTTTTCATCTACCTGTGTGGGTTTTCCACCTTTTTTCAGGTTCAGCAAGTGTTCTCTGTGTCTAAAAGGCATTTGCAACCCCAGCCTCCCCCACATGCTTTCTGACATCTCAGAGCTGTGTAAGCTTAGAGAATTAAGGCAGAGTTAGAGCTGGGCTGAGCAAATACACAGTGGTAGCTCCAGCCATGGATACTGTGAATGTGGATTGTGCATCAGGGTCCTTTAGGGCTGATCATTATTTCTTGATCCAAGAGACAGCATGGAGTCCACTGTGCAGGAGTCTCTTGCTGTGGCATTTTGGGGGTAAGAACAGTCTCATTCCAAAGCTGAAGCCTGTGCACCCTCATTATTCACAGCTTTATTTATACGCTGAGTGGTGTGTGCACCTTGAGTGTCTTTGGAGATTGCAGCTGTGCCTCGGTGACAGAAGAGAAATGGCTTTTCAAGAAGGAGTCTTCCAAGTGATTAAGGATGCTGCCAGCTCTGCTGCAAGCAGAGGAGCAGTTGCATAACTTTAGCTTGGGCTAAATAGTGATCAAAACCCTCAGATTTTTATTGGACTCTCAAAATCTGTTGCAGAGCTGAGGTTGCATACTTGAGTTGCCAGCCTGTGCTGAGGTCTTTGCCAGTGTACCATCACAGCTAGGGGTCTGCAAGTAATGTCAGGTAGAGCTCGAGGAGGTACCACAATTACATTTTCTGCTGAAGTGTTATTTGGTATCTGTGCATCTGAACAGGAAAATGGAGAGGTGGAATTTGTATGCTTTGTGCAGTAGCTGCCAAGAAAGAGGCTCTAAAGAAAGGCCTACTCTTCCTTATCAGTACCCGTGGAGCCAATTAGAACCATCTGCTCTCCATCTGCAGCCCAGACAGAAGGCTGCAGCCTGACCTGGAAGGTGTAAGAGAGATTCCTGAGTGAGGACAGGTAGGAGACAGCCCTGGAAGCAGTGAGTAATAAGGAACAAAATAGTTTTGTATATCCTGGAACAGAATTTGGCAATCTCCTTACTGGAACTGAGAAGAGAGAATGGGCCTGAATCCACCAGCCTTCCTTGGAGAAGGGGATTTACTGGCCCTGACAGCAAAAGTAGCCACGTCTGCTGGCTCTGGGGCTGGGCAGAAACCACAAGGCTGGATATGGAGACCTCTTGACTTCAGGGCCTGACTTCAGACATCGTCATTATGTGAACCCTTAGGCTTTACATGGTGTGCAAAAGGTAAAACTTAACTGCTGGTCTGGGCTTGTCTGGGGGCAAGGCTCCAGTGCAGCAGTTTGTCAGAGGCCAGTCTCACCTCCCCGCTGGCATTTCTGGATTGAAGTCAAGGTGTGTCAATAAACATTGTTCACTGCAGTGATGTACTGTATATTCTATATGGAAAACTTAAGAAGTTTTCCAGCGATTGCCTGTGTACAAGCACAGATGCACATCCCAAAATAGTAAGCTGTTGCACTGAGGTCCCCAGCTTGGAGGTCATAAACTTGAGTAAAAGAGCAATTGCTGGAAGACTCTTTTATCCCAGTGAATAGAAAGGAAACAAAGGTGGCAGGAACAGAAACCCTATTAGCCCCCTCCTGCTCTCTGCCTGAGGCTGCAAAGAGGTCTGCATTTAGCAGCATAGAAAGCAGCCCCGCTGTCACCCTCTGTCAGTGATGAGAAGATGAGTTCAGCTCCCAGAAAAAGCCAGATGCTGTGAGCTGAATCCTCTGCTGAAGTGGAGAGGAACATGGAATAGCTTCTCTTGTCCCACGGCAGGAAAACTTGGCTTCTTCCCCACAGCTGCCCCATGCTGCGGAGCTGGGGATGGCTCCCTCTGCCTTCCTCCTGCGGGAGACAAGCAGCAGCCTGGTTACCAGGGCTTGGGGCTTA
This sequence comes from Agapornis roseicollis, assembly GCA_002631895.1. Taxonomy (NCBI): domain Eukaryota; kingdom Metazoa; phylum Chordata; class Aves; order Psittaciformes; family Psittacidae; genus Agapornis; species Agapornis roseicollis. Next base: position 55,607 of record NDXB01011085.1, read on the forward strand.
ATTCACGGCTGTTTGGAAAGTGCTTGAGATTCTTGGATGCAAGTGGCACTACAAGTGAATGCATTATTTCCTTGGCTTTGATCCAGCTTTGACTATATTCCCTGAATTAATTTTGCTAGTAGCTCAGTGATGAGACAGGTCTTAAATCTTCAGACAAAATGGGGATAAAAAGCTAAATTATTAAGTAGGGAATTTTATAGGATTCAGTAAGGGGAAAACCACAGCTTTCCAGACTAGTTATGCAGTGAAGCAAATTATCTAAAACCTGCAGTGAATGTACTGTGGGCACCAAGGGAAGGCTTTTCCTAAGGCATTGAGTCACCAGTCACCATGTGAAGCCAGGTAGAATTTAAACCAAAAGTGGCCATTTACTGCCTTTGAAAGCATCTTTGAAAGTGAATATTACACACTGAGCCAGGTGCGAGTTGTTTGCTGGTGCTTTCAGGTAGGGTTATTCCTGCTTTCTCCCTTACTGGGGCCCCTGTCACCTCATGCAACATCTTCCATGTGTCTGCTGTCACGTTGCAGCTGCATCTGGCTTTATAAAGAAGTGCAGGTTTTTGGTGACTTCTGTTTCTGATATTTTGCTGAGTATTAGTTAACACATGTCATTTGCATTGCACTAGTTTTTGATTAGATACTAAAGCTTAGCATTTAGATTTCTACCTCAGCAACTTCCCAGTAAATAGGACAATCAGTGTGACCTTCTGTAAGTGCCATCTGAAGCTGGTGGTTTAGTGTGTTACCTTAAAGCTAAAACCCAAAGGAAACAACATTTACTTGAATTCCTCATTTTATCATTCATGGAGAATAATGCCAGACAATCACTTTCTTTGCTTGTTCATTAGTTAAGGCCTTGGTGAGCTGATCTGTATCCTGCTGTGTTCTGTGTCTTTGAGACAGTGCTACTGGCTTTAATTTTGGAGTGGGGGTTTGGCAACTTGCTGTGTATATATGTGCTGTAAGAGGAGCTTGCCAGACCCACAGGACCTCTGTGCAGGGTGTTTAGGGTTTGGGTACTGGCTGACTGTCTTTGAGCCTGTGTTGGGCTAGGAAGCAGCTGCTTGTATGTTGTTGTGATCGAAATGTCAGTGTCTCTGTGATCCTAAAGTGTCGCTACATCATTTCGCTTCACAGGGAAGGGTAACTTTTAAGCAGCAAGTGTTTGGAGTGGAATCAGCGTGTTGCACACTGAGGCAGTCAATTCACTAATTAAACGAGGGAGGAGGAAGTAATCTGGAGCAGTCAGCAGGACATTTCATCGCAATTCCTCATCCTCTTTGTTGTTGGGCTTTAGTTTTGGAGAGACTAGAGAGCTAATGATTTTCATGAGCTCTTTTGCAGTACTGAAGGTGTGTGTGTTAGTGTGAGTAGTTGTATTGCGAGTTCCTTCCATGATGTAATGGCTTGAGTCGGAAGCAAGGCACTGAGAGCAGAGGAGATGACAAATTGCTGTGGCTGAAGCTGACAAATTTTGGCATGGTAAACAGGGCTGTCTAAAGTATCTCCTAATCTGATATATTTTCCTCTCATAAAAAATTAATTGGGATAGAGATTCTGTGGAACATTCCAAAAAGAGTTTAGTTTTTACCCTGGAGCAGTTAATAAAAAGCATAGGGGGAAAAAATGCATCTAGCTGTTCTGAACTAATGTCATAGTGATTTGGCGTGTTACTTAAACTCTCTTTAAGTGGAGTGTAGGGGGAGAGTTTGACACTGTCACCATGAGTTCAGCTTTCAGTCCTCAAAGATGCCAGGGATAGTAAGAGTAATTCCCTTCTCTGATCTCACTTCCGATGTTAATCATTCTGACATGACATACCCGCTTTTAAAGTGTGCTTAGATTGTATATTATAGTCCTGATTCAGGGCAGACACTTAGAAGTGTTCAACCTCTGTTATGTGTTTAGATCCCATTGATCTCAGCTTGCTTATTGAATGCATGGTAGGCTTTAGAAGTGCATTTCTCCATATGAATGCTACTGTGAATCAGACTGTCAGGCCCAGGGGGGCTGATATGTTGCTTTCTGAGATCAGAAGCAAAATAAAACCCACCTCTGTTTCAGTTGAACAGTTAAAGGCTTTCATTTTGGATGCTGATTTGTTCATGTGCTGTTGACGTATGGTTTCTGAATTAATCTGAAGCAAACTCATTTTCTTAACCAGTTCCAGCATCTCTGAAATTAATCAAACGCATAGCCTGGAGAGTATTCATCCTAATCTAATCTAAAATTACTGTTTGCATTGTGTGTGCCTAATTATTCATCTTAAGTCATCTCTGGAAAGAACATGCTGTCTTGTTTGTGTTTTTGTTCAATATTTATATTGCTTATTGCTTAAAAGTAGTCTCAGAGAACTTAACGTACTACATTTTCCCTCCTTTACAGAAGGACATGTCACTAAAGCCTCAGGAGCGGAAGGAGAAATGGGAGAGGCATCCAGGAAAGAAACCTAGAGAATCTGAAAACTGTGTTTCTGCTGAGCCAAGTGAAAATGGCCATAACAATGATGCTGGGAGCTCAGAGAGAGAGGCAGAGAGAGGCAAAGAACGGATGAAGAAGAAGGTCCCCTCGAAGCTGTCCAAACAGGTAGGGAAATTACTTCTTATTTGCAGTGACTGTACTGTGGCATTGGCAGCTGTGAAATGTTGTCCAAGGTTGGTGTTGTTAATGTGACTGGCTTCTCTGGTAACTTGTGCTGGTGAAAACAGTGTCTTTTACAAGACTTCTGGCTATGTGCACAAATCCTGCGTTGTGGAGAAGTTTTGTAAGCTAAAATGGAAGATCAGATGTACTGAGTAATGTAGGAAGGAAGGAGCAGACCTCCTGTGTATCCTGCAGCTTTGAGACAGTGTGGTAATTCACACCATTAGTTTGTGGCTCTGACAATTTTAAATGCAAATAGAAATCATATGTCAGACCATAGCCTTCTTTGGGGAAGATGTGCTTGTTAATGTGTGCCGGGAAGTTGCAGACATGAGTGTGTCCATCCCATGAGTCAAGTTCATGTGCTTCCAAAACAGTATGTTGAGAAGGAGAAAATACTCAAGTATTTTAGGTGGAAAGTCAGTTTGGAGGAAGTCGTGCTCTGGGGAGTCTTTTGTGCCCTTCTAAAATGTGGTAGAGCATTAATGAATGAAGAGTTGTCATGCTGGAGGGGACGATTGCCGGCTCCCATGTGAACCACAGAATGTGGAGAGCCAGGAGGTGACAAAGAGGAGGCAGTATGCCTGGCAGGCTGTTTATCACTTGACTGCTGCTCAGCAGGGAGAGCTGTTGGTCACTCAGTGTGCGTTCATTGGTTTGAAATCTGCATGGTGCAGCAGCATATAGCTATGAACAAACACTTTCTCAGTTGTCCGTTAACGTGGTGCCAAATGGCAGCCAGCAGGAAGAGGAATGAACTTGACCCTCCAGCATTTGTTCTGTGCTAAGAAGTATACTATGATGGGAAACTACTTTTGTTCTCTGTGATGCAGAGAAAAGAGCTGTTTAACCCAAGCACACCTTCATTTCTGTGAACCTAGTTCTGTGTGTCCCCCAGACTGTGAAAAATTGAACTGTCCAGTTACTGACAGTGTTTTTTCAGACTTGGAATATTTTAGGATTTGAAAGGATCATTAAGGTTACCTAATGTAACCCCCCACAGAACTTCACCACCACACACAGTCTTTGGTAGCATATTCGTTCAGAAGGACCCATCACATTTAACATTAGAAATTCTAATGGTCTACTCATGGTCTCACTCATTAACAAGTTAGGAGGCTTTTGTCTTCTTCTTGATTTAAAAAGAATAGTTGGAATAATTCCATACGAATAACTTCAATGAAGATGTCAGTACTTTTCTGCTTGCAAACATTTAGGTAGCAAATCATGTAATTGTGGACTCCTAGTAAAATATTTGCCAGGTTTGTTTTGTTTTAACTCCCCAAAGTAATACCAAATGTTTTGGTTTTAGGCTCATCAGTGTATATGTAGTTAAAATGTATTGAGTTTCTTGTTTGTATTTCTTAGTAATTGAGTGATAGGGTTTCAGTTCCCCCCTGCATTACAGGTGCAAGGAGTTGGGCACAACTGTTCATTCTGTGCAAATTAAAATGACTTTTTATTATGGGTGAATAGAGGCACATTTTAGTTCTGATGGAAGTTTGAACAAATAGGATCCTCTTTTTGGCATCTAAACCCACAAAATGCTAATCACATATTTCACCAGAAGTTCCTGGCTTTGATACAGAATGTTTTGAACCAGTGGTGCTGAATGGTGATGCTGGATGCTACTGCTACCTGCTGCTTACTCCAGGACTGTGGTATTGTGCTTCACCAGCTCCTCTGCCTCTAAAAGCTGCTGTTGTGTCAGGGGGGTTTATTTATGTGCAAAGGTCCTAAACACCAATCCAGTGACCCCTTGCAAAGCATACATGGAGCTGGCTCACTTTCCACTCTAGTCCAGGGAGTAACATGCTCATGTTGATGCAACTGAGAGTGGATGTAGTTGGAGTATGGAAACAAGGAGCACTGTGGGAGGTTAGGTCTTGATTGCCATCTGAATATCTCTAACATGAAAGCCTGGCTTTCCATGGGTTAGAGAGTTGTTCCTTCAGGTGCTGTGTTTCCCTGCAGGAGTTCAGTGCTGTGGATGTGGGAGGCTGTGCCCTGCTGTGCAATGGGGAAGCTTTGGGGTAGAAGTTCTGTTACACTGACCAAACACAGGTTCCTGTAATGACACGCTGCTGCCTCAGTTTACCAGCCGTTTAGATTGTTTGTATTTCAGCTCTAAAAACTGAGGACATGGTTACCTACTTTGTTACCTGTTTCTTCTGGCTAGTATTTGGCTGCCATCATGATGTAATGGAGTATTTGCTGCCATATTAATGAAAACCTGAATTCATCTTTCATTGTTTAATCTTTCTTTCCCTGTAAGAATAAGTAACAAATGCCAAAAAGACTGAGGATTTGCACAAAGAGCATAAAAAATAAAGCCTGCGATGAGTGACTCATTAATACATGATGCCTCTTTAAACAAGTCGCACTTGAATTCATCTTTTATTGAAAAGGAAGGGGCTTTAAATACTTCTTATTATCCTACCTGATAGAGTTGTGAAAAGCAGACAAGTTTGCAGGTCTGTAAGGTTGATGGAAGTAGCAGGGAAGTTGAAGCTGGATAAACCAGGCTATTCTTAGTTCAAACTCATTATGTAAATGATAGAGGCAAGTTCAATAATTTCTCCTTTTTTTTAATACCCACAAAGTTCACACCTAGAGTTCTGACATTTCCTGCCAAGCTGTCTAGACAAACTGGCTGTAATATGAAGTTTCCTGGAATTTGGGGGTGATTTTTGCATCTCCGTCTTATTAAATGTAGGTTTATACCTAATTTGGAAAGCTTACTGTAATTAATGCTAATTATATCAAGAGGTTGCTTAGAAATTACTATTCTATTTGGTACTTCCCTTACATTCTCGTCCTTTCTCTTCACAAGGCTACTGAATTGTCACCTTCTCTGTACAGCCTCCTTCAATAAATCAAATTGGGCATTATAATTATGGCATTCTGCTAATCCTTGTAGAGAGGTGCAAAGTGGCAAGCTGATTGGATTGCCAGGTTGTCTGCTTTGTTTAGAAAATTAGGTTAACACTTCACTCCTTTTGACAAAGCATCCAGACTACGATTTGGTCCTGAATATTTGGTCCTGTTGTACCTCTGGCTGTGGGGAGAGAGTTGCAAAAGCCAGTCTGTCCTTTCCAGCCTATTATTACAACTGCATATAAACAGCATTCAAACACATTTATCTGCTACTATAACGAAGCAGAGGGGGAAAAGGGCATTTCAAGGAGCTGTAAGTCTTTTGGCCAAAGATTTTTTAGGATTTGGGGCTGTTCTCAATACGTCTGTGCAGGGAAGGGGGCTGACTTGAAACTGCTGCTCTATGGTGAGAATTAACAACAGACATGGGGAGAAGACCCCAACACCTCTGTAAAAGATTCCTTGATAGTTGGGTGTATAATTCACTTAAATGAAGTAAGAGGTAGACATAAGATGAAACTTCTTTCAGTTTTGCTTCCTTGGGTTGTCCTATGTCAATCTAGTTTTGTGAGAGACACCCTTAGAGCTCTGAGTCTGTCTTCTATTAGTCTTAGCTGAGCTGTTTTCTCTTTTCTGGGTTCATTCTTGGAGTTGCTTATTCTTCTGAATGTGTGAGCAGCCCGGGGCCACCCTGAGTGCAGAACAGTGGGAGGTTTCTGAGTTTCGGGACCTATTGCCCTTTCTGTACATGGACTAAAAATGGCCTGGCCTCCTTCTGTAAGGAACTGAAGTAATGGGGGAAGAGTTGCGGATACTTCCAAGTTAGCTTAACCTCAAGCTCTGTGGTTAGTCAGCTCAGGAGCATCATGGTGTATTGAATATGTTTAGATGTTAAATGTAGCTGTAATAACACTCTGTTCTGCAAGTAGTGATTTGTCACGAAGATGAGTGTCTTACACCTCCTCCTTCCTTTTCTCACCCACTGTTTAAATCACTCGAGATGAGGAAGAGTCTCAAAGAAGCTAAGGAGAACAGGGTGGTGTAGCACGTATTTAGTGCTCATAAATAGCCTGCTGGGTTTGGAGCATGGGAGGAAAGGGCAGGAAAGCTAATGCTGTCACGTTGCTCTGAAGGTGTGACATCTCTGTGACTTCAGCAGAGCTTCCTGGAGGGAGGGAAAGCAGAGTTAATGCCTGTGTCTCATTCACTCCCCAGCCTTTGTCAAACTGCTCAGCACTATTGATGATTCATGTATATTGTTGCTGTGGCTCTTGCTGGACTGGAACTGCTGAATTACATTAACATGTTTGATTACCTATTCATGGAGTTTTTGTGTGATGCTCACCAGCTTGTTATCCAACATTCATTGATGAATATAACATCCTCTCTGCTCCCTTAGGAGAGCACTGCTCTGGGTGACTGCTGATCTGAGCTGAAGGTGATATACTAAGGCCTTTTCTGTCTAGGATGCATGGTGTTTCTTCTGATGTCCAGCTGAAAGTTGATGGCTTGTCTTCAAACTAATTACATAGCCTTTAGCCTCATTTTGTGTGTGATGCTGGGATTGAAAGGCTATGGGGCTCTTACCGAGAGAGTGGTCTAGAAACATACCTGGCTAATGAAGTACTTTGTGTGGGAAATCTCCTTTGGCATTGTGCTTCTTGTGCTGATGGTTGGGAGCATGTAGCTGCTTGATTTTTATTTTTTCAGATAATGGTAAATGGTAAATCAAGGACTCAGACATGCATTGAAGCTGCTTGTGAGCTGGAGGCTGATTGTTCCTTTGGTGATGCAGTTGAGAGCCTGAAATGTACCTTTCTTAGCTGAAGTTCAGCAGCCACGTAGGAGAATAACCTTTGGAGTCTGTCTATAGGCCAGAGGACAGGTATGGATATGTCTGTCCTTCTATGACTTAATAATTCAGCATTTAGAAACGAACTGTGTCTGAGAGGGTCTAAACATATTAGTAACTTACTCAGTTACCGTCAGTATTTCAGACTATAAAGCAAATGAATTCTAGACAGCCAGCTTACAAAAAAAAAAAAGCCTGCAAGAAAGGCTGCCTTTAATGTGGGTTTTGGGGATTGGTTTGGTTTGGTGTGTGCTGCTTTGGTGTTTGCATTTCACTGCTTTTGAACAGTGAAATTATAGAAACAGGTTTCTTTTTGTTTCTGGTTAATGTTACCCTTTTTGTTAGCAGATATTGTTATTTAAATGTTCTTTGAAACTAAACAACAAAGCAAAAGGGAAAAAAATGTCCATTTTCTTTTAATCAGGAAAATGTTGCTTCATGTATTGCTTAAACCCACGATCCGTTTCTACCTTTGTAAGTACAAGAATTTACAATTTGGACATGAAAGCTCTTTGCCAATTAGTTTTAAGCACACATTTACTATTCCTGGGAGAGCTGGGTTGTTAACATGGTGCTTGTTGTCTGGGTGAAGTCCCTCTACCACTGACTCCAGCCAGGCTGTCTGCAAGCCCGGGAGGTTGCTTAGGTTGGTGCTTGGAGTCCCATCAGCTTGAGCCAAGGACAGTGTTGAAGGCCTGCTCCAGTGGAGGCTCTTTGAGGTGTGATCCTGCTTCAGCAAACCCTTCTCAATTGTTTGCTGTTCAGCATGGGATCGGTTTCTCGCTGGCTTCAAAGCTCTTACTGAGGTTGTAGTGCTGGGGGCCCTGTCCCGTGGGATTTCGGAGGAGGTCCTTATTTCCGGCTGAGTAGTGCTGCACGCACAGACACAGATGGCCTTGCCTTGCTCTCTCACGCTAATCTGCCAGTGCAGAAGCTTCACAGCTGCCTGGGAAACCGCTGGGGACTAACAGTGCAAAGTACTGCAACGGGCAATACAGTATTTAGTCATTAGGTTTGCTAATCCAAGGCCTAAAATCAGCCTCATTTCAATCAACAGCAATCTGTTTGCACTGTCAGGAACTAATTTAAAAATCTGCTTTAAGTCCTGGTTAGGCACTTGGTGTTCTGTTTTCTGCATCAAAGTGGAGGGGAAGCAGTGGGCATAGCACAGCAGTGGCAGGAGGAGGAAAAATCCTTTGTAAATAAATGGTGAATGTTTATTTCCCAAATGAAACCCTGCTATTACAAAGAGCTGCTGTTTCTGCTAAATTTATCCAGGAATTCATCAAGATCCTTGAAGTGGCTTCAGAACCCACCCTGCAAGAGAAGGAGAGCTTTGCTGTGTGTTTAGTTCACTGTTTCTTTAAAGTCTTCTACAAATCTTAGACACTGAAGGTTTGCATTATAGCTGTGGCACAGACAACTTCATCACTGCAGCCATGTTTTGAGAGCTACAGCAGAGCTTCCATAACAGATCTCTGCAACATGCTGTGCTTCAGGAGGAGTACTGCAAAGTAGTGCCATAAAACCGCTAGAAACTATGGCAGGAGAAGGCCTTTGCTTAAGCTGGAAAAATGGATTTCCAAGCACTCTGCAGTTCTGGTAGGGAAACACAAATTGAGGAGACCATATTTATTAGAACTGGGGGGATCCAACTGTTTTTAGACTAAAGCTTAAGCATGAAACAGAAGTATAGTATAAGCAGAGGTTGGGTGGCCCTGGGGATGCAGTGGTTTTGACACATTTGCTCTGCGTCCCTGCTTTGTATTTAAGGATCGTAATGCTGTGATGGTATTGATCTTGCTGTGCTCAGATCTGGACCCTGAGGCTTTGCCTGCAGCACTGGCTTCAACTTTCCTTGTTTCTGCTTTTCCTCTTCTCCAGAATTCCCTGTCTGTCCCCATTCACCTTTCCCACTTCATAGCACTTGGGCAGAAGCAAGGTGTTCAGCCCTCCAGGTGGCTGCTGGCATTTTTAACATGTTAGAGCAGGTTTAGAGAGCATGGTGATGAAAGCACTGGATGCTACCAGTGCATTGGGACTTGTTGCACTACCACCAGTGGAGCTGAACCCAAGTGTCTTCAGGGCCTTTTGTCACCATCTCATTGCCCATCTGAGAAGATGTAATAGATGCAGACCCAGAGAGGTGTCCGAGCAGACCTCTGTAATCAAGGCACACAAACACTTCATAAAAGGAGCAGTGTGAAGGAAGCTGCTCAGAGCAGCTCTCATCTCACAAGACTCTTTCCTGGCAAACAAGGTTTGATCTGATGTTCCTGGTGTTGTCAAAGTTAAAAAAGGTCAGAAAATTCAAGTAATAGAAAGGCTGTTAAGCCACATTGCTGTGGTGTAGGGAAGTTAGATTGGGTGTTTTGGAGAATCAAACCAGTTGTAGGCTCCATGTTATGAAACTCTTGCAGGTCATCTTTAACTTCTCTGCCTGCAGTTAGATAACTGATAAGGATCTTAGGTCACATTTGCTTAAATATAGTCTCAGACAAGAGCAGAATAAGGAGAAACAAAGCAATCCTCTCTTCTCACTGATATTCTCTAAGTAGCTGTGAATGAATCTCATACAACGGCTTCTTTTGAAAAGAAGAAATAAAGAGGAAATTTCATTGCTGACAACTTATATGGCATCAGACTTTATTAAAAAGGTTGTTGGTGGTCATTGGTTACATTGTTATGAAAGAAGAGCTAAATGGTGTGTAATTTAGAGAGGGGGATTTAATTGCATGAAGTAATTTACAGGCAGCTATAACCACTTGTATCTTTTTTCTCTGCTGAGTTTAATTGGTTGATACAATGCACAAAGCGTTCTTTCTTTTCCTTCTTCCCTGCTCTCTTTTTGCTGTTATTGTTTTATTTGTATATTTTCTTTCGGTGAAGAGAAGCACTAAGATAGAGCACTTGTGTTGTATCTTGTGATTTGAGCAAACTGAGGGATGGTGAAACACAGCAGTGTTTGAATGGTGCTCTGTCTCCTGCTAGTCTTGCTAGTGTGTGCCATTTGAATTCATTCAGAGCCTTGGCTGGAGGTTTCTCTTGTACATCTCTTCATGACAGTGAGACAGGGCCTGTTCCAGGTTTCCTGTGGGCTGTGTAGAGCCCTTTTGCCTGGATGTAGCTCAGATGCCACAGAAGAGGCTGGGACTAGAAGCAGCTGAAGCAGCCATGGCCTTCTTGCATGTTGTTTTTCTGGTTTAGACAAGAAGTATCTAAAGGGTTATTCCAGCTTGGTTTAAGTACCAGCTGCCTAATACTTCAGCTAGCTTTGCATAAGGGTTTGGAATCTGTTACTTGATTGTAGTCACTGTTCTTGGGCTTGTACCAAGTGTTTGCAGTAAAATACAAGGCCTCTGAATGGCAGCAGGTAGAATGTGGTTCCTTGTGAACGTTTTTGTCACATTTGGCATGATTGCAGGTTGGGTTTTTTTTGTGTGTGTGTGAAACAAGGGTAATAGGTGCAGATAGACAATATTCTATCACAATATTCTTTCTTCTGCATGCTTATTGGTATAATAACTAAACCATCTGCACAGCTCCAGTCTAAATCTGAGCTGATTTGGAACAAACATAAAAATGACATCCCAATGTCATTTGTGGTTGAGGCAGAGTAAGTATCTTTGTCATGAGATACTGTTACTTTTAAGATGCAGAAATTGTCCTTGCTTGCTGCTGGCCATGGATCTCCATTTCTGCAAGATCAGGGCACCAGGAGCTGTAGCAGAATCGCTTTGGCAGTTGCCAGTCTTAGCCTGAAGTCATTCAGTGGCACTGGTCCAGCTCACTTGGCTTTCCACGTGGAAGCGTATCAAAGATGATGCTGTTTTCCACCTCTCGGTTGCTCTCGCCTTGCAAACTGCAGCCTAAGGCGGCATTACCCACATCCCTCAGCCTCTTTTCTCTGTGGATTCTGAAGGGAGCTGATTTTCATACTTCTGCCTGATGGATGGCTTACACGAACTGTTGAGAATATACACAGCTTGAGTAGGCATGTCTTTTGTTTGGAGACATCTCTTAAGTAAAGTAAGCACTTATTTTTTACCTTCAAGCAAGGTTACTAGTAGCTATTCAGGTGACTGCCATTGCAGTATTTCTCTGGCAAAATCAGTCTGTTAAACCCATGCTATTTTCTCCAACATCATGTCTAAAAGAAACTAAAGAATTAAGTAAAGCCAGCAGGGGTTTGTGATAGATTTAAAGCTCTTCCAAGCTTAGTGGTTGAGGGAGTTCTAAGGCATAGTTGGGTATGTATGTATCTTTTAACTCAACAGTTGAAATATGCTCTATGTGTAGCAACTGTTAGCACTGTAAATTGATTCTAATGTTTTTCTGAAGCCAAGCCTTGAAATTATTTTGTTTAAAGAAAAACAAACATCCTAGCAAGGAGAATATTTTGGATGTTAAGTTTAGGAATTACACTTATAAGTTCTTACTATATGTAACAGTTTCAGTTGTCTTTTCCCCTTCTTTTTCTGGTAGCTTGCTCTCAGTTCTGTTTCTTTGCAGTTGGGGTTGTGGAGATTACAAAGCAAAGTAATTTGGATGACTGCTGGATTCTGAATAAAAGTGTCTAAAGTCAATTACATAAATATGTGCTGCTCTTAATTTAAAAACTAATCTTTTGTCTTCATCCTTCCTTCCACATTCCACTTTCTTCTGGTTAAAGGCTTTGATTTCGGCACTAGGGAAAGGAGCACAGGCTCGATTCTTCCTTGAGCTCAGATCCAAGACGCAAGTTAAAGTTGAAGGCTAGTAATAGCTTTCATTTTGCTCTCTAATGTTTCCTCTTACAGCCCTGCTTGACTCATGGACACTGAATAGTAAAAACATGGGAAAAACCTTTTCCAGATGAAACCTCATCTACTGGAATAATATTGCTAAAAAAATCCAGGGACTAGATAATGGATCAAATAGTGGATACTGTCCAGGGCAGCTAAAATGACAGTGCTATGATGAATAGTCCTCTGATGCTGTAATATTGCAGCCTCCTGGAAGGTGATGCTGGATCTCATAAACTTGTCTTCTTGTTGGCTCTCAAAATTTTGGAGTGGCCATAGAGCAACGTTTTGTAATGTAACATGACGTTTATTGGTTATAGTGTCAGTCATGGGTATCTTTTTGGAGCTGGTGTCTCAGTGTTTTAAAATCAAAGACAGAGATAGTTTCACTGGTCAGATAGGGCTGCTGTGAAGTACATCTGCAGCTTTAACATGAAAAATAAATGCACTTCCAGTTGATTTTCATCTCCTATTAGTAATTTCAGTGTATAAAGCTGTAAACAGGGATGACATGAACCAGGATAGCTGTATTACAAGCATTGCCTGAATTGAGGCTTTTAAAACTTGTTCCTCATTTGTACATGTGCTCTTTTTATTCCAGGTGCATACTGCCAAAGCCAATAATATAAAAATACAGAAGTTATTCTTTGCTTACCACATAGGAAATAATCCCTTCAGCAGAAGACAAAGATCCACAAAACCTGAACCCCATTCTGAAGAGCTGAAGTCAGTGTTTCCCCAGCACGTGTCTGTGCTGCCCTGTACAAGGGACTGGCAGCACGGACAGAGCAGTACTGGGTATGTGGTGGTGTGATGGCTGCATGCCATTGCACATCACTTCTCCATTTGCCTCTCCTGCTTTCCTTGCGACTGGCTCGTTTTGTTCATAAAGCAGCTTGTAATTGAGTGTTTGACAAAGAAGTGTTTACAAGCAGTGTTTCTTGTGCATAACTGCCTAGCTGAGGGGAATAACAATTTGGTCTGAATTTCAGCCCTCCTTTGTCACTGTCATATCATCGTCAGTGGTGGTGCTGTCTCTGCTTAAAGAGACAGATGGATTAACATTGTGACAGGGTATGGCACCGGATATGTGGAGAGGGAATGCTTGCTCCTTCAAGAAGCTTGTGACAGTTCCTTGTGCCCATGCTTGTTGTTCATGTCTTGCCTTTGTACCACACCAAGGTGTGTGCTAATTACACGTGTGGTGACTTCTGGGGCTTCAGAGATGAACTCTGTTACTTTAGAGGGAGTTTTATTCGGATCATATGAAATGTGGAGGTTGGAGTTTTGCCAGGTTTTAAGCCTGCTCCAGCCATGGTGTGGGGTGAGATATTATAGCTGTTCTAATATGGGAATGTGATGGAGTGCAGTCTTCATGGGGTGAAACCTACAGTGCAGATGGGACCTGTGTTACCAAAAGGAAAGTCTCATTTAGCTGTCGCTCAGAAAGAACAGGACTCTGGGAACAAGCTTTTCGTTTAGGCAGCATGTGGGTGTTTCAATTGTCCATGCCAAAACCCTTCTGCAGATTATGCCAACTGGGCAGGGTGTGGAGGGAACAGAAGCCATGAAGTTATGCATGAGTAAGGAACAGCTCAGACTTTATTTAGCTGCATTATAGGTCATTTGCAAAGGGGACTTTTTTTCTTGTTTTGTTGAGGGTTTTTTTTTTAACGGGGCTGCTCATTCCATGTTTGCAGAATTCCCATGTCTCATCAGAAGTGATGGGAATCTGCACATAGTGAATAAGCAAAGGCAATCCTAAGAATCCTCTACTAGTAGCTGGAGGTACCTGAAGCTCTGCTGTTCCCCAGTTGCAGGGCTGAATAGGGCTGTTCCCATTAATGTCAGTGCCAGTCTATGACTGAAACCCACACATAGAGATGAAAACAAATCACAGCATATGAAACAAAAGTCATGCCATGGGGCATGAGTAAGAGTGGTACTCAGCCCTTGTGGCCAATGAATTTAACTCCTTCCTTGCTGCTTGACTGCAAACAGGAAGTGATTTCTGCATCAAGTCTCCTCATATTGAGTCTGCTTTGCTGAGTATAGTCATTACTTAATGGTTGATATGGAGGTGTTGAGCAAAAGTTGATAAACAGAGCTGTACTGACAGCTAGGAGTAGGTCAACGCAATGGCTACACTGCTAGGAGCATCTCTGAATTAGTGCTGTTGCTTGTCCGAGTGTTTTCACTCTGGCGCTGTACCAAATTGCTAAATTCCTGTATAAAGAAGACCAGATGACACTCGCATCCAGAGTGCCTTTTATTTGTCCGCATGCAAAATGATTTTGCAGGTGTTTTGCTAAGACATCTTCCCAATCCCCTTAGCCTTGTTCTGAATCATCCTCATGCGTTGAACAGCTTGGTAAATAAACAGTATGTTTTTATATGCCTGTACAAACGCTGGTCTCTTTCAGTCCTTTGCAGCTAGATATTCCCTCCCTGTTTACCTGACTTGTCAAGAGCAGAAGGAGAAGAAAAATGTCTTTGTGGCAGCTTTTTTTGTTTCCTGGCAGTGAAGCAAAGGAATAAAGGGAATATTTTTTTCTTTCTCAGATAGTCTCCACACAGCAGCAGCACCACGGACCTCTAGTAAATTGATCAAGGGACACATTTGACCTTAGGACTGCTTGTTAGAGAACATTATTACAGGCACTTGTAATAGCAGATGTAATAATGTCTGCATTGTCCCAGAGAGGAAAAAAAAGGAAGTATGTTTTGTGGGGAGTACTGGTGCTTTTGTGTGTGTGCATATGTGTTATTTGGTAGGAGCTGAATTATTGTCTGGCAACCTTGGATCACCTCAGGTAGGCATAAGCCTAAGGCGAAGCCAAAGGCAAATGAGTGACAGAGTAAGTTGTATGGAAACTTGACAAATACCTGCTTGTTACTGTTTATTGAAACCGAGCACCCAGGAAAAAATTGGGTTTATGAAAAATTATTTCAACTGCAGAATGAACAAGAAAGTGTGAGTTGGGTCAGGAAAGGAGCCTTGAAGCTTGCACTTGGGTAGCTCTGCCCTTATCAGGTAGAGGAGAACTCGCACATAAGAGGCTTTTGGTCCTGAAGAGCTTGGGAAGACAGCTCTTGAATATTCCTCAGTGTCATCCTGCTGGATTAGGAGGGTGAGAAGTGGGAGCTCTTCCAGACTTGTGTTCTTTTGGTAAGAGGCAGTTTTGTATAGAAAAACAAGAAATAAGTAAGCTCTCTGCTTGTAAACACAAATAAAAATGATGCTCCTACAAAAAAATTACCACTATAAGGATTCAGTTAGTTGAGAACCTAAATCCCAGTGACTTGTTGGTGCAATGTGCTCCTTGCTTCAGCATTTACATAAATCCTGCTTACCACTTTACTCTTATTTCCATTTTTGTATTCTGATACCTCTTACTAGAATAAATGTGTTTCTTCTATTTTCATAGATCCAGGCAAATAAAATGTGCAAGCTGTTGCAAAATGTATTTTTTGTTCTAGTAATGGGACTCAGAATAGGATTTCTGATCATTTCAGAGGCTTCCTTCTGTGGCATCGTGTGCTTATTTTCCTATGGGTTGTTATTTATTTTGGCAGAATAACTAACATTGGTAATGACAGGAATCTGTACTGCTTCAACTGTATTCATTTGCACAATGTAGAGAACAGGCTTTTTGGGAGTGTTCAGCGCTCTGTGACTTACATTGGGAAGGTGTATCCTGCTGAGCAAAGACTTACTGAGATGTGCTGTAAGTGCTTAAGGTGTACCTGCTAAAACAGTCTGAAAAGCTTTGTTGTTTTATGCAACAAAGGTTGTTAATACAAGTACCCAAATGAGAGCCTGTTGTTAATTCCTAGTTAAGTATTGATGTACTTGTTGACTTGAAGCTTGTTCTGACAAAATTAGGATTTAATCAGTAAAAGTCAATCTTTTCCTTCTACTAATAAAAAAGAAAAGAAAGAGTAGTTCCCAATGCTGAACTATGTATATTAGCTGAAAAATTGAACATGCGGTAGGATCTGTTCCACTGTCACATACTGGCTTCCACCTGGTAGTCACTCCAGAAGGACTTAACTTGTATGTGATGTTTTTATTCCTGAATTGAATGGGACTCGCGATCCCTGGCACGATCCAGGCTGGGTTTTTTCTATTTGCAGATGCTGCCAGACTCATGATTTTAAAATCTTTCTTTTTTTTCCTCCTCAAAAAATAACTGTGTGGGGGAGGAGAGGCTGTATTCTTGCCAGTAGTGCTAATTGTTGGAGCTGTTGAAGTTAAAGGATTTATGCTACCAAGTTCTGGTGCTAGATTATTGGGCAACATGGTGAATTACTCAGCAATCCACCATCTGATTGCTTGTCTGTGACATGGAGATAACAATTTTTACTTCCTTTTTAAAATGCTTGCAACATACAGAAGTAATGGGGACATGATGATTATTTTATTACCATACAGGAAAATACAAGGCTGTTTTTTTAAGCTCAAGAAGGAAGGGAGGAGATTATCACTGTAAGAGTCTTGGTCTTGCTAGTAAGATTTAAGGGACTGGCCTGAAGTTATGGAACATCACACAGAGACATGAGTGGATCTGTAAACAGCACTGCCGCATCAGCTCAGAGCTGATGCAAAGCACGACAAACTGGTTCAGATGAAGGACATCAGAGAAGTCTCTCCATCCAGCCAGTATTTCTGCATCATGCCATGTGAATGTGCCACATGAGGTGCCCAGGGTGGATGCAGCTGCACTTTCCAACAGCTTGCTTAGAGCTGCTGAGCACCATTCAATAATTCAATTTACCAAGAGCCTTGCAGAAAGCTGAGGCAGTTGCTGAGGATGATCTAATGCTGGTATTAATCATTATCTCATGATGGAGAACTAGGTGTGAATGCTGAGGGTGTTTTCACTGTGCAAACCCAGGGAAGGATCTTGATAGCAAACTCGCTGTGCCAGTTTTCTAGCCTAAGCATTTTCTTTTTCTTAATTATAAATCCTCCAGAGGTCTTCTAGGGTGAATAGCTGGTTATAAATACAGAGTGTATAATTTTGTGGTTTTCTGTCTTTAGTAACTGGCTTCCCGGGAAGCTTTAGGAGGGAATAGATCCACTTAGGCATGCTTGAAAAAGGGCTCAGGTATCTATTACTCTGAAATAGCCCCACTCGATTATGCAGTTTGGAGTATAGAATATACATAAAAAGGGCTTTCAAAGCCCTGGCTTGCCAAGCAAAACATTTTTTGCAATTCAGTATAAATTCATGCATTTTATTCTTCCCAGTGGTGGGATTTGTTTATGTACTGCCCTTAGCTCAAAGGTGCAGACCCTCACCTCCAGCGTGCTCCTCCGATCCTCCCTAGAGTCACTGCCTAGGGGAGCTTTGCTTTTCCCTCACTGACCTCAGGTGGGAAGAGGCAAAAGGAGTTGTTAAGGTCCAGCTGGGTATGAGGGTGGTAGATCTGTGCTTCAGGGGGTTTGGCATCCAAAAGATTTTCCCTAACAGAAGACATGAGGGGAAAAGCAGCTGCCAGTGAGTATGCTGGCACCTCCAGGGCTGGAGGGTTCCATTCTGTTTTCTGAAACTAACTGGAGAATATTCCAAATTCCTAAAATTCTGCCTGCCCAGCAGAATGAGGGGGGAGTGTGGCATTACTGGCCATGCGAATGATTGCTTCATTTAGCAACAAGTTATGACTATTCAGTGGCACAGGCTTCAGCAGAGAGGAGGAACAGGAATGTAAACCCACAGGGATCCACGCTTGTTAATCTCTGCTGCCTTGGGCTCTGCTACCCTGTCTGTGTGCTACCTGAAAGGAAATCATTGCAGATGTATCCATCCATGCCACAACTGAACCTTCAGTTTGCTTTGTAGATGTTCCCTTGGAGCTTCTCATGTGGAAGTGGGACAGTTGGGCTTTGTGTGAATGCAGATGCACGTCTGTCAAGTTTACTCTCATGGCTTAACTGCAATTCATTGCACGAAGCCTGTTTGTCACACATGGCTTTAAAAATCCACAGACCAGTTCAAGTAATAATTCCAGTGCTGATTTCAAATACAGCAACATAGGGGATGCAGGTTACCCGAGTTCTAGGCTCAGAAGGTGAATGTGGTTATAATGGGAATCTTGCTTCTAACCCATCTCTGTAGCTGTCTGGGTGGAAGCAACAGGAGGTCAAATGACTTGTCAAGGTTGCAGAGTGAGGGAGCAACTCTACTGGCATCTGATACCAGGAGCCTTCTATTTCCCAGCCTGCTGCTGATTTACACGTCCATCCTCCAGTACACATAGCTACTGCTTGAATTAAACTGTGACACATCTTCACATCAGTGTAAAATTAGTTCAAGTTAGCCCTTGCAGAGGGAATGCTGTTCCTTCTGCACACACTGTGTAGGTTTAGTCCGTTCCCAGCTGGTCTGTGTGCTAGTTCAGCACCACCAGCTAATAAATTACGATTATTGAGGCATCAATTCATCATGTCTCAGCAATGGTGTTGATTGTTCCACTGCATTGACCAAAGCCCTTTGCTAGCTGGCTGATGTACTGCAGTTTTACTCTTTCTTGTCCCATAATGATGGGATCCCTTGTACCAATTTGAATCCTATTAGCTTGCAATTAATTTCTCCCTACTCCAAACTGAGGCTGAGTCAAGTGCTGTTCAGTGTTGAGCTACCACATGGATATATCAAAAGGGTGAAGTGCTAAGAAAGAACCCAGCCTGAGCAGTATTTTAATCTGCACCTCATGTTCCCCATCTTTCCTGATTGCAATAATTAGCAAAGCAAATTCAGTGCCGTGGGAGCACTAATGGAAGTATCGTGGTTTAACCCCAGTGAAGAGAGAAAGAATAAAACTAGATGCTTTAAGAATTAATGTCAGAAAGGAGGACAGTTGCAGAGGACTTGTAGGGGAGGGATATATCTCTACCTTTACATATAAAAGCATTTTAATAGCATTGAAATGGGACATTCTATTGTAGGACTCTTTGAGCTAGCTTCATCTCACAGTGATTAA
Organism: Agapornis roseicollis; assembly: GCA_002631895.1. Classification (NCBI taxonomy): domain Eukaryota; kingdom Metazoa; phylum Chordata; class Aves; order Psittaciformes; family Psittacidae; genus Agapornis; species Agapornis roseicollis. Next base: position 74,750 of record NDXB01011085.1, read on the forward strand.
TTTAATGCATGGAAAGCCTGTTCAAGCTTTGCTTCAATGTTTGTAGTACAGGATTGCCTGGGCAAGGTTAGTGCTGGGTTAGAATCCTGAAGTCGTTGCAGGCATAACCTAATGGGCACAGTCATTTTAGACCAGTTGCATTGTGAAATCCTCTCCAGCAGGGAAATAGCTGGAGCTTTGGGAAGTAGAGGGAAGTCTGTAAATATTCTTCTTAAGCTTTGACTCTGTGAACACCCTGAGAGTGCCAATGCACAGTGCAGTCACCTAGTTTATAGTAGAAAGTAAAGCTGCTCCCCTGAGGAAAACTGAATAAAAGCTTGGGGCAAGAGCTCACATCTGCCCCGCTTGCTTGTCAGTGCAGGGCTTGAGCTATGCATTCAGTGCTAGAGAAGGATTTAAATGTCAGCGTGCAGCCATAAAACAATAATTGTGTTTTAGGATTTAAGCTCGGGTTTCAGAGGAGGAACCTGACTGCACCATCACAATGCGGTTTCTGCTGGATAAATTGATCCTTGGAGGCAAACTAGATAAATACTAGGAGGAGACAGATTTAGAATTTGCCCTTCTCTGTGGTTTCTATAAACTGAGGAATACTTCTGGACTCTTTGTTGCTCTAGCAATTTTCTCTCTGTTGGATGATGACCCTTTCAATAAGTGGTCATCCACATTGAATTTTTCTGACTCAGAGCTTAAAAACCAGGGTTTTTATTGACTGCAGAATTCCCACACTGTAGCTTGACCTCTCTGTCGGCTTGCTTTGGAGACTATACAGAGATTTCAGCTAATGCCAAAAGAAGCTGTTCACCTTTTAAGCTTGCTTTTCCCTGGCTCATAATCTACATCTGAGCGAAATATAAAGTATCGCTTATCTCCTATCTGCAAAGCTTGAATAAGCTCTGGGCTACGTCTTTGCTACCGGACAGCTATACTGCTGCTCCCCCAGGTACTTGGGAGCTGTCGTACACCTTGCCCAGAAGGCAGGTTTTTGGGGTGGGCAGTTCTTCAGACAAGGTGGCCATATTGCTTTACTTCTGTTATTTACTTAGAGGATCACAGAATCATTTAGGTTGGAAAAGACCTTTAAGATATGATCAACCATTAGATCATTACCTCCCTTGATTTTTATCTCTGTGGCCCATTGGGATCTATTCCTTGCAGTATGTACAAGAAATTTAATAAGCTTTGTTTGTTCTTATGCATTTGGATACATGTTCACATGTATGATTAAAATAAATAATCAGTGCAGTGTTTCTGCTCACACAGATCTCTGAAGTAGCTGAGACTATAGCAGAATGCAGGTGTCACCAGCTGTCCATACTTGTCAGACATACATTCAGGAGTTGTAGTTTGGTTTAGTTAGAAGCTTACCAGTGTTTGGTGGTGTGTTTTGTTTGCTTACCCTTAGATAATGATGCTCGTGAACTGTATTTGAGTATTAAAATGGATACAAGCCACTAAACCCAGTGCATAGTGGGTTCTTGAGAGCCAAGCTGGGACATGCATTCAGATCCTGTTTCGAAAGAGCACTCTCCTTGAGGAGAGAAGCCCATTGTAGTTATACTTTCAGAATATTTTGTATTTGCATGTAGGCTTTGAAAAGTTACTGTCTTTCATTAGCTTATGCTGTCCCGTATTACATTATGAGCCTCTTCAGTGCAGTAAAACCTCCAAAACAGAGAATGGATAGAATCACCCTGTAAATGCAAACAAAGAGGGGGGGGAAGGGGAGGTGTTGCATGTTATTATTTACAATTTACTTTTGAAATCTTGGGTTATATTTGTTCCAATTTTTTGTTGGGCTTTCATTAAGAATTTGCAGCTCTCTGGGGATAATATCACAGAAAAGTTGTTTGAGGTTGTATGTAAAAGCGAAGGAATGGAAGGGTGGGAGAAGATTTTGGATGATGCAGAAGAATTCAGAAAACTTCTACAAAACTCTAATTCTGTCATTTAGTTTGCAAGTTGAAATGGGTTTATCTCTAATTTTGAAGCACCCTGAGCACTATGTGCTGATTTTCTCCTTAATGAACTTAATTTTGGTTTACTACATAGATTTAACATGTTTTATTCCTGTAAGTAAATGGCTAAAGTAATACCTCTAAACAAGGCTTCTTGAAATGACTAAAAGTCGATGTTTGTGTGTAGTTGTGGTTTTGGGGCCTTTCCAGTGGAAAGAAATGTTTCACCCTATTTTATGCTATGTAAAAATCCCCTTTAGGTACTAACACAGTCATACAAGGAAGAAGGGCTGTTTCTTGAATACACAGTAGGGTATGAAAGGCTCATGGGTCATCTATAGATTTCAAATACCACCTTTGGCAGGTTGGTTAAGGTACTTTTCTCCTTCCTGTTTCATGTCTAAAAATAGGCATAATATCTTTCTGTTGCACACAGAAGTTACAAGCTGACATTTGGTGACCATTAGGTACTCTAGTATGGATGAGAGGCTTGGATAGCATATAATGGAAAACATTCTAGCCTTTCCTGTGCTAGTAGCAGGAATTTGACTTTCAAAGATCCCATCAGAACAGACCTAATAGAAAGCTATTAAATCTACATCTCAGATAAAAAACATGTAAATGCTCTTGATGGTGTGTCAGGGGTACAAATGGCAGCCTCTGGATCCTGTCAAAACGTTATAAAATCAAGCTTGAATAAACAAAGGTTTTGAGAGCATCTTGCTGGATATGTTTGTATGGGGATTTCATGCTGGGCTTCTGCATGGAATTACTCAGTGCTGGTTAGCGAAGGAGAGGTTATAGCTTCACAACTGTGTATACTGGCTGAACGTAGCCTGCAGGAAGTGTAGGGGATTTTATCTGTATTTGAAAGATGTCTCTGGATGATGGATCCTCTGAGTAATTCTTAAAATAATGGAGCAAACATGCAGGGGAATTAGGTCTGTCAGCATAACGTGCACTGAACTGTGCCCTCTCTTTGCGAAGTGCAGCATGGCCCAGATAAGCACATGGATCTGAAGCTCCGGGGGGAGCAGTGCGTAGCCAGGTCTCCACTCCGGTTGTGGGCTTTGAATGATGTATTTCCCCGCCTTGGCTCTGTATCTGCCACCTTCTCCTCCTCCTGGGAACTGCTTTGCCTTATGAGCTGCCCCAGTGACTTCAGTGATTATCTGAGTCCAACTCTGCAAGCCAGCTTGCAATCAGAGGAGTTATTTTTACAGTTTACATTACTGGAGGATCTGGCCCGCGTTCCCTCTTTGCAGCTATGTCTTCTCATGCTCTGCCAGGGATGTGAACCGCAGAACATTTCCTAACGTGCACTTGACAGTTTCTGCCTGTCTTTCTCTGGCTGGGCAGGGTGTGAGGGCTGTGTGCATTGATTGCAAACCCTTTGAAATGCTGCTTGGCTCTTCCAATTGCTTGATTTTTTTAATAAATATTAAATCTCTGCATAAATGATCTTGTACAACTTTTACAAAGCATAAAAGAGGAGAGGTTAAATTGAAAATGAGGTATATTGGACTTCAGAGCACAGAGATAAACGCGTATTTAAGTTGAAGTTTAAACGAATAGCTCCTGTGGATATGTACTAGTGGGTTCAGAGGGTCATTTTTTTTTTAACCTTAATGTATTCCATTCTGGCTGAGCAGATCTAATTAGTGCTAGCAGCCCTGAGAGCACTGTGGCTCTGTTGGGTGTGTGGCAAACTGTGGAAGCAGAAGAAAACCAGATTCAGTGTTGTTCTGGTCTTTCTCCCCATTTGTCATTAAGCTTCATTCATCTAAGTCTTGTCAACTTGCTGATGTTTTCTGTCAGTGGCCTGGCCAGGGAGGCTGTTCTGTGTGCATCAGTGGGAAGGGTGGGCTCCCAAAGGTACTGCAAGGTAGTAAACCGTTAGTTTTTCTTTCTGTTTGCCTTTTTCCTTCCTTATGACTTCTCCTGAGCTACAGGTTCACTGATAAGTGGTACCCAAAGAAACTAAGTGATAGCCAAATGTGTTTTGTCTTTGGCTTTTTTGCTAGTGCATCTTTAAAGGATGTGACCATCTCCTTTTATTCTTCTGCAACTTGACCTGTCCAGTTTGCTTTCTTACAGAAGTGATAGACTTTGCATAGATCCATTTGTGCTCTTCTAAGGGGGCCCTGTTTGGAAAACTCATCTTCCAGTAAGGAAATTTTTCAAGAATACTGCTGGGTGCTTCTACAGGAACAGACACCTTGTGAATATCCTCAGAGGTGTTTCCACATCAAAGATGCTTCAGAAAAGTAAATAAGGCCATTATATCATGTAAGAATCAATGGATTATGATTGCTCCATTAGCTTAACATCAATCACAACTGTGTGTAAGTCAGCACAATTGTGTAGCTATAACAAAAATGGGAATTGGGCCTGTGACTTTTGAGAATGATCGAAGTTTTATTTAGAGAAAAGGAACAGAAACCCTGCATGTTGTTTGTACAGTTACCAAACCTGATGTTTGGTAACCACTGTGGGGGTGGTGAGGCACTAGAACAGGTTGTCCAGAAAAGCCCCAGCCCTGGCAGTGTTCAAAGGCCAGGTTGTACAGGGCTTGGAGCAACCTGCTCTACTGGAAGGTGTCCCTGCCTGTGGCAGGGGCTGGGAACTTCAAGGTTCCTTCCAACCCAAACCAGTCTGTGATTCAGAATGATAATATTGCCTCAAAAATAGATGATGCTTCAACATAAAATTGTAAATCTTTATCCTTGCCCTTTTGGTGGGTAACTTTGAACCCCTGCAGTGATGAGGGTGGCCAGAAAATGCTTTTACTAAAGGAAGAAAATTCAGATTTTCAGATCACGTGAGTCCAGGGGCTTGAATTTGAGAAAAATCAACTGTCAGAAGACTGCCAACTCTCTTGAGTTAATGAATGTGTTCTCCCATCACAATGGTTGTGCTTCATTTTGCATTATAATGTTGTCTAACAGCAAGTGGCACTTCTGATTCTTTTGTAATTTCCAAGCAAAATGCTGTTTGCAAAATAAGCGTGCTGAGAGTTTCCTCAAGCTAATGTCATCAACAGAAGTGAACTGCACAGCTAGGTCAGTTCTTTGGTGGAATAGAGGTGGGTAGGTTCTCTTAATAGTTGCTGCACAGATGTGAGCCCCAAATTGTTTTCTTCCTTCCTTAAGCTTGAGCAGATTGCAGCTGTGCTGTGTCGATTTATTGCTGTGCAGTGGGGAATGAAGCAAAACCTCTTCTGACTTTGCTGCTTTTCAACCCAGTTGGCAATAAGACAAAGCAGAATAGCTGTGCTACTGTTGTGAGAGCTCTACTCTGGTGGAGTGGCCTGAGGACTGCTGCCACACGACACGGTTCGAGTACTAGCTCAGGACACATCTTGTAAATGGAATTGAACATTTCTCCTTTGTATCTACTCTCCTTAGGAAAGGGGGGAGAAAAATAAGGAAGGTTTACTTAACCCTATGGCTGTGGATTACTACATTATAGAATTAGAATAATACCATAATTAATAATATAAAGAAAATATATATTCTGTAATAGAATAAATGGGGGGCAGTGACACAGTGAGTTGGCATTTCTTCTCCACATCTTTTAATGTTAGGCCAGTTAAAGGCAGAAATTCACATAGCTGTAGCAATGAAGCATTACAGCAGTGGGCCAACTTGAGTGGGATGTGGTCATGGTTTTCTTTAGCCAAGACTGAGTTTCTTGTTCAGAGAAGCCTTCAAAATTTAGGGGAAAGTGTCAGTGAGCATGATCGCTGTCACCTCTTCACATGTGTGGAGTTTATCTGCCTTCTGTGCATGAAATACTTCTCTGTATTAGATGAAAAGCTTGAGCGCAGCACACAGTTGTTGGTAATAATAAACTAGCCACAAAATTTACCTCTTGTCATTGATTTGTTAGTCTTCTGCAGAAAAGTTCAGAATTACTATTGCAGTGTTGAAGGTGGCAAAACTGAAAGCAGATTTCTGATGACTGTTGGATTAGTTGTGTGCCTCCAGCAAGCAAGGAGGATTAGAATTAGAGACCAGGTCCCTTATATTGTTAGACTGATGGGACTACATTTCCTCACTGTTACTAAGCCTGCATTACAAGTGGAGATAACTTTCAAGAGGGAAACCACAGGAGAGCAGTCAGCCATATAGTGGTATTTGAGTTTGTTCGTACACATGGGCGATAACTGCTGGTAGTTAGATAGCACCGTAGGAAAACTGCGGGTAAACGTTGATTCATGTTTTTAAGGGTATCCACTGTGTGAGCGGAGGAGGTACTGAAGTTGTCTCTGTGTATGTGTGTAGGAGGGTTATTAAAGATCCAACTTGTCAGGGTGTAAATTCATGCCAGAATGAAGAAAAGAGAACACTCAAAGTGGAGGCTTCCTTTATGATTAAATTCCCATGGTGCATCAGTGAGACAATGAAGATGATGCAAACCTAATACTGAGGTTGTGTGATGCAGGGGAATTAGAAAGGAAACCACAAAACCCTGCTCTCAGTGCAAATGAGAGCAGTAGTGGCAGTGAAGATTCATGTCTTATGGGACAGCTTCAGCTGTAGGCAGTATAGAGGGAGCCTTATCTACAGGTCAGGATGATGGACCTGGTGGGCTGTTGGTAAATTGATCTAAACCACAGTAATGAACTGCCTTAAAAATTTGCATGTCATCTGTTGAACCTTCTTGGAACAGAAGCTGCAGGAAAAAAAAGGGAACTAGGACAGAAAACTAGTTAGCAGCTGTCAGCAAACTCTGACACCACAGAGTGGTGCTTGTATTTTAGACTTCTCTTGTTCTTATAGAGCATATGCCTGCACACATCACCAGCACATCCAACTTGAAAAGAGCAAATGGCGCAGGCACTCCTGGGTGCAGTGCCTGCTATTGGCGTGCAACCGCTCAATGCTGTCTTCTGGTAACTTAACTCAATATTTATTGCATGAACCACAAGCCAGTCAAGCCAGTCAGACCCAGTCTGGAAGAGCTGAAAATACGACAGCATGAGTAAGTACCATTTGAGAGTATCAAAGAGCTGTAATAATATGGATAGCATTACATTAGAAAACCAAGGTGGGAGGATTACATGAAAGTAAAACACACAGACAGGCCCCAAGGGGAGACCATCCACCACAAAGGATAATTTCCTATGGGATTCAGACCCAAGAGCACATTCCTCGGAGGCTGCTTTAAAGCATCCAGGCAAGACATCTAAAGAGAGACGAAAAATGCATAGTGCTTGTTTTAAACAACTGTGTGTAGCTGGAGCAGCTGCACGATGCCTGGTCTGCAGCTCTAGCCTTTCGTCTGGACTCCTACATGTTTTCCTCCCTGTGATCTCCTCCTCAGCCTAAGCAGGATGTTGTTTTTTGGTTTGGGTTGGGTTTTTTTTTCTCCCTTTAGGGAAAGAAGAGGGGAAACATCTTTCATCAGTGTTTTGGTTTTTGCTTTTGCTGTGTATACAGTGCTGCAGTCAGATCCAAGGTATCCACAGGGAATTGCTTTGACTTTGCAGGACAGCACAGAGCTGTTACCGCGGCGTTTGCCACAGATCTGGAAGGTTTTCAAAGTATGTCCAGCACTTAGTCTTGGTGGTTGACAGACCCCAATTCAGTAACTCGTATTTTTTACCTTCCCCACCACAAGTGAGCTGCCTTGAAGAGATGCTGTTCACAGTCCTTTCCCCCAGACATCCTTTGGAGTAACTGAATCCCACACAAACTTGTATATATGCCTGTACATGTAGTGTCTGTATACATTAATCCAAAGGATAGCGTGCAGTCTTGGACATGGCGGGTTTAGACTCTTAGCAAAGCTGTTATGCTGCTTTGCCCTTTAGTGTTTGTGCGAAGGGCCAGGAGTTTTCTCCTTTTTTCCCCTCTAGTCCATGATGGAAGCACAGCAGGACCATGACATTCAGAGTTGCTGCTGTTGCAGACAAGTGCCTTGGCAGGGGTGGAAGGAGGCTGGGGGGGACCTGTGTGTGTGGGTTTCAGTGCAGAGGAAAGCTGTAGTGCAGTTTGTCGTTTCAGCTTCGGGTCTGTGGAACAGAGAGACTTTCATTATGAGGAATGTGCCAGGGAAGGAGCTACAGCATTAAAAAAAAAAAAAAAGTCCAGTTGCTCTATATGACAGCAAAATATTCAGAGAAATCTGTGTCCTTCATGCAGGAGGCATCCTGAAACAAGGCATTGGCACCTCTCTAATACAGAAACTGAAGCAAGATGTTTGGGAAAGACAGATAGACAGCTGGTTTGTGCCCAACTTGTGGTTGTACATAATCCATCGCTGCCAGGCCTGAAAACAAGCAGGAGCTCACAGGCACTGACTTGGTGGCACTGTGTCTATTCAGCAAAAGCTCGGTGGTGGCACAAAGGTTTTCAGGGCTGTAGAGAGATGCAAACCATCCCTCATTCTCCCATAACTGGGAAGCTGCTTTTAGGTGGAAGCAGCCTAAATCTTTGGGGCTGCTGCAGTCCTGCAAGAGCTGGGAGCTGGATGATATTATTCCTTGTGCTAAATTGGCACTGGCACACTGGCCGACTACTGGGATAAGCACTGTTTTAAAGGAAGAGGTAAATGAAGGAGGAGGATTGGACTTGGGTCTATAGGTTGTGTTAGAAAGTTTGCTCAGAAGTCTTTTACCGTTCCTGCCCGAAGTTTGGTTGCTAGCTTTTGTTGTTGTTGTTATTCATGTAACCAGATACAGATTTCTTCTGGCTATAGTGCCAATATTGTGCCCTCAGTGCTGATGCCAGAGCAGTTTGTGGGCCACACAGTCAAGAGCTATGTCTGCATTAAAATATCCATCTTTTTGCCCTGAATCTTTGGGCCATTGTGCTCCTTGTTAGTTCATTTGTCTGAATTACAAGATTCAGGTGTGGACACCAAGCTCTTGTAGCTTATGTGAAGGCCATAGCTTGAATACTCATAGTCACATGTGTGTGAGCTGAAGTTGATGGCTGTGGGGATTCTCTGGGTGGGTTTTGTTTTTGTAAGGGCCATAGTAGAGCCTGTAGTGCTGTGTGGTTCAGAGCATGCTGAAGCAGTAGAAAAGTGCCTGTGGAAGATTTGGAAAGCAGCCACATGTTATTTCATTGCAGATTTCATGTATTTTTCTTAAAATCATTGCTACTGAATTTATGCTGAGGCCTGCTAATGATTAACAGCCAGCAGGGAAATAGTGTCTTTTCCCAATATTGTTAATGATTTACAAGCTGGTGCTGATGTGGAGAGGCATTTCAGTGCTGGGCTTTACACAGCATAGGATTGGTGTGTGGTGCTAACTTCAAATATCAACAGTTCCAACTTTTGTAACATAATAGCAAAGAAATTACCGTATCATGTAATTAAATATCTGATTACAAGCCCTAAAGGCAAAGTATAGAACTGTAGAAAGGGCCTAATTCCACATTTCTTTTGCTTTTGAGTCCAGACTTCAACGTTTTAACACTGAGTTTTGTGCTGCCCTCTCAGTGAAGAGCTCCTCTTGCTGCCTTGCATAGGCTGAATAACATGCCCCTTCCCTGCAACAGATGAATAAAATACTTGGGGAATTATTGTGTAAGCTGGCTTAGCTCTGCTGACTTCAGTGTAACTGTTGACGTACTTGGGGTTCGCTCTTTGTTGTTCCAAAAGCAAGAGTCTCTGTGATTCAGAGTTTGATTTTTCCCATAGCCTTCCTCCCCTGCGTACTATTATACAAATATTGCACAATCTCAGAGATCTTCAGTGACTTTCTTGCACTTAATTTCAGCATGTTTACGACAGCTTCTCCTTGTCTGTAGCGATGGTTGGTAATAACGTGCATTCCAGTCAAAGTGACACAAACAAGCAAGTGTTTCTGCAAGAAGTCCTACTTAAAAACATGGTAACAAATACAAAGCCTATGGCACAGTGTATTTTCCTTTGGCAGTAATTGTTCTGCTCTTTGTATTATCTTACACAACATGACCACACCACCCGCTGCTGTGACTTTTGAAAAACAAAACTCTTCATCCATGAGCCAAGAGGGACCAGAGTGATTCTAAATTGTATAACTTGTACAGGAAATGACTTGTTCAGTTGGGCTACTTACTACTGAACCAGCTTCTCTTTATCTGCAGTGTGACATAGATCAACCTCTATGAAATTTCTATTACACACAGGTGTCTGAGGGCTGTTGTAGAAGCTGAAATGCCAGATGTGGATGCTGGTGGGTCCAAGCACATGCAGGTGGACTTTGCTGAGTCGTTAGTATCCAGGACGGTGTCTTGGTAGGCACAGACATAGGATTGCATAGCAGGAAACTTGAGGACAGGACTCATGGCATCTTTACCACCCTAAAATAGACTGTCTGGCCTCCAATCAGCTACACGATGCTGCCAACCTAAAAACCACATCCCAGCTGTATGCAAATAAAGCAGAATTATGGCAGGACTGCAGTGCTTCCCAGTGTTTTAACTTAGGACAGATGTGTCCATTACTTGACTAGAACATCCTTTGCTTTTTAGCTTTTAATACTGCTTTTTATTTTAGCAGTTAAACACATCTCAATTCCCAGGGCTTTTGCTGGGAAAATCTCCCCCAGACACTGTCTTACTGCACATCCTCCCTCGTTCTCACTTTGCATCCCCTGTCTCAAAGGGGAATTCACCTTAACGGTTGCTAAGTTGTTTCTTTCCCTGGGTCCCAAATATCCTGTCATTTTCCTACCCCCAGATAATTGGAGGGTTTAATTTGTGCCATGCCTCTGGTGGGCTGTGTCCTGTCCTCACAGGGGATGGAGTATGTAAACTAATAGGTGGTTTGTTTGCTTCCTTTCAAAGTGAATAGTCATGTTCCTGTTGGAAAACCTTTCCTGTTTTTGGGGATAATGAACGTTAGCAAATCAGTGAAAATAAAAATAGAGAAGGAATGTAGGTGAGATACCACTGCAAGCTTGGCTTGTGCTTTGTGGATCCTTTTTTAATAGCAAAAAAAAAAAGTGACATCAGCTCTGCTGCAGGCATGAATTAAAGATGAGAACTTAATAAAACTTGTTGGAGGGGAGAGGGAGGAAGGAAAGCGGAGCTAAAGCAACGATGTCTTTATTTTTAAGCAGACAGCACCACCTCTGCTTCAGCTCTTTGAGATAGTGATGGAGAATAAAAAAAAACAACAGCATCCGAAGTGGTCTGTGAATCAAAACTGCCCTCTGCTGGGAAAACCCTGCATGGAGGAGCGGTTCCAGACAGTGCTTCCAGCTGATACCCAAAAGCTTAATTACCCTCTTTTGTTGAGGAAGAGGCTGGATCTCATCCAAGATGCTCTCAGCAGTTGCTTTTGCCATTACATGCCCAGTAGGGATTGCAGTCAGAACATGCCACTGGGTATTAGTGGCGTCTGTGATTTCATTAGGGTTTGACATCACGTGTGCGTGGTTGCTCAGTCACTATTCTGTTCCTTATGAACAGAAAACAGGAATTTGCATTTGCAATATTGCCACATGAAAGATAAGCATCTGGGTGTGAATATTGTGCAGATAGCATCACTCTTGGCAAAGAAACAAGTGATAAAAAAGGGAGGGAGCTAGGAAGGAGCTTTCAGTAGCCCTGGTTTAACTCTTGTTTGTTTTACATGAGCAGCGTTGATGAAACATGCAGTGTCAATGCCAAGCTCCTCCAGCAAGCCCTTCTTGTTCCAAGGCTCCAGACCTTAAGTACAGATACTACCTGAGTCTGAACCCGCAGGTGATTCTGTCGCCACAGCAGGAATATCCATGTGAGCTCTGCTGGTCAATCCAGTGGTTCTTGCTTCTACATCTTCCTTCATCTCTTACATGGAACTGTATAGAGCAGGCTTCAGGAGTGGAGAATGAAGGGCTTTGGGGAATATATTGGTGTGAGTGACCATAAAGCATGTCAGGAGGTAAGTGCTCAGATGCTTCGTGCAGGTGTCGTGGCGTTATGTCCAGCCTTCCTTCCAGCATGGATCTTTCAAAGTTGCTTGCAACTTAGACCTCCTTCAGATCTGGAAAGAGTTCAGGCTCTGTCTGCATGCAAGTCCCATGGCACAAACCCATTACTTTGCAAAATGCACTATTTCAGAATGCAAAAATAGAGCTCTCGCCAATTAGATCCTTGCTGTAAGTTCAGCTGCTGGCCTTCTCCAACTAGGTGTTGATGTTCTGATCCATCAGTCCTTGGTCTCTGAGGAGCATGTAGAGGCACGAGCAAGAAAATCAAACCAAGAACAATAAAAATCCAACTAAACCCATCAACTTCAGTGTATCATGTTTCAGCTGTTTGGTACTCTGTTGTGAGTATCTTTCAGCAGTTCCAGTGATAAGGGCTGTTTCTTATCTGAAATACTTTATCTTCACATCTGGAACAAAGAGGAATTGATCTCTCTTGTTAGTTCTCATCACAAAAGACTGTTTTAGAAATGAATAGTCAGAGATATAAAAATAGCAGAAATCAGAGCAAATAGATAAATTGAACTTAAAAATACTGTTAGTACTAATATGCTGTTTATGCCCCTTGGGAAGAGAAGCTGCCGCGTGATGCATCGTGTTGATGTTATGTAGCAGGGAGGAGTGATACTGATGAATTCTGAAGGAAGAGCTGGCCAGGAAAAGAGGGAAATAATCCTTGTGGCTATGAAACAAGCTTGAAATCCTTAGGGATTTGTAACGGAAGCCTTTTTCCTCAAAGGAGCTGTAGAGCTGGTGTCCCATGTTTCACTGTGCTGGCAATGGTTGACTTTGGCAGGCAGGAGTTTTTCCTATAATTGTTCTTGAGAAGCCTTTGATTGTTCTGCCTGTGCTCATGGGTGGGAAAGCAGCTTTATTTAAGGAGGAATAAATATTTATTCTCTTAGAGGGCTTGCCACAGCTGCTGCTTTGCAAAAAGATGGTGGGTTCAGTTAGAAGCGAGTCATGCAAACTCTGTGCTTTTATGAATTTGCACCTGCTGAGCTGTGGTTTGGGTTTGAATGAATCTAAAACCTCAGAGGTAAAGTTCACCAAAAGTGGGAAGTTTTGACTGTCGAAACCCGGTGAATTATTCATTCCTTTCTCCAAGTACCATTAAATTGACACCCAAAGCTTCTGCCTGCACTCTGAGCTGATTTCTTAGTAAATGTAGCCCATTTCGGGTGCACAGTAGTCGTTTAACCTGTTTTCAGATTTGATTTCAGAAGAATTGCAGAGCTAAGTCTTACAAACCATAACACCCAGGAATTCAGACACAGGGGGTTTTGGTGCCTAATTCAAATCGGTTATTGAATTGACAGGGCAATTTCTGTCTGTTTCTGTTTACAGCTTGAAATGGTAGTTTTGAACAATGTGAAATACTTCTGGTGTAGAGAGTTGTTATCTCTGAAACCTGCTGACAGTTAAATGTCATATTAACTGTAAGAGTGCATGGTCTGCTTGGTATGATGGTGGACTTGAGTCAAATGAGGATTGTGCAGGAAGAATTTACATTATACTTATGCTTTTAACAGCATTTGGTTTTTAGTTACTGGATGTTTGTTGGCTGTGATCACTGCCTATATTGGCACTTAATGCTGTTGATGACTTTTAGATCCAGATATTCATGAAGTGACCCTTTAGGAGTTGCAGGAATAGAGAAATATACTACAGACAAAACATGAGCTCAAATGCTGTGAATGCTGGATTTCTGTAATTGGCTTCCTTCAGAAATAGAGAAAAAGCCTTTTTATAGTTACTTTTTAATCCACTCCAGTTTCTTCCAGTATCTCCATGCATGCTTCCCAGAGGGTTTTTTACTTTTAACGTGGAACTTGTGGATTCAAGGCACCCCTTCCAGATAGGGAATGTGAATCAGAAAAGCGAGGATAAAGAAATAAGGGAAAGTCCTCATATATAGTGCTTATTGTTAAGTACTATTCACTGCATTCAGAAGGAAGAGTGAGGATAATGTTTTCAGAGAGATTTGGTGCTCTGTTCAGAGCCAGGATTTGGTAATATTGTAATAGAGAGGCTTAAACTGGGCTTCTGAAAAAAGGCACCTGCTGCTGAAAGCCTCTCCAGCACAGTGTCCTGGGACCACGCGTGCTCTTCCTCCTTCCTTGTGGAAACTTTCTGGATAGCTAGAACTGGAGCATACAAAATTCATGAGTCACATCCGCCTTAAGCAGGACAAACAGCAGCTGGCGGTGCCTAAGGGGCAATCCTGGCATCACCTCCCAGCACAAAGCAGAGCCAGAGCAGCTTAGTGCCCTCAGCTGTATGTCAACAGGATGGGTGGCTTTGCATCAGGAGAGAGCAAAGCAGAGGTGAATGGGAGGAATGGCTTCAGGGTTGCTGAGGTGCCTGTTCCATAACACAATTTGGTTTCCTAATGTACACCAGAGTTGCCTGGAAAAGGTACAGGCAGTGCTTTTCAATTGCAGCTCAGGCATCATCAGCATGGAGATCTGCACCCGGTGATGGCAACAGGCACAATTGAAAGAGGTTTTTTAAAAACCAGATTTGTTTCCTGCAGGTTTCTCATCTGGAAAAGCAGCACACTGCTTTCTTAGCACGTTAGTGAAAGGGGATACATTTCAAGGGATTGATCCATTCGTTCGGAGTACGTGTTTATTTGACGAATCAAAGGAAACCCAGCTGAGAGAACTGCCTTGCAGTCTCAGCATGGGTCTGACGTGTGAAGCGAGATCTGTAAAATGACTCCTCCTGTTAATTTGTCTCATTAGCAAGATGGGGGGCTGTACGTGATGCAGTGTTCCCTTTCTGTTATTCCCCATTTTGGTGATGTCTAAATATAAGAAACAAAATACCCTGTGCAGAAACAGCCCCTGAAGGCAGTTGTTCCATTTATATTCCTCATCTTTGCACCTTGCTCCTGTGTTTCTGCATAGAGAAACTACTGCTTGTCTCTGTGTAGAAAGTAACAGATCATAAATCAGTGCTTTGTTGCTCATTTGCCAACATTTCTACATGGGATTTCTCCACAAAGTTTAATGTTTCAAACTCCCCACAGCTAAAGCATGATGTGCTGCTGTCTCTGCCCCTTGCCAGGGAGGCAAGGGCAGCCTGCAGCTTTGGTGTGTGCGCTTCTGAGGTCAGACCTTCTTGTCTCTTCCTTTCAATGCTTTTCCTTTTTCCAGTTTGGGATTAAATGAGGCCATCCTGGCAGACAGGAATGCCAGGTACTCCTGGTGTGTGTGGGTGGTTTGTTTCTAAAACATCCTATTGAACTTTGTTCGTATTTCACTAGTACTTCAAATCAGAAAATAAAAATTCATACAGCAGTCTTCACTATTTTGATCATGATGCTTTTCAAAGAGTTTTTTCTAATAAGTGATTCTGTTGTGTACATGGCCTTTAATAGTGTTCGGTTGTTAAAAATAAACTGTAAGAGGAAGTGAAATTTTAGGAATTTCCTCTTGCAGTGAAATAATAGGCTTTGCTTGTGGTAGGGTATTGCAAATACCAGTGCTCTCCTAATTCTCCCCACGTGTCACCCCAGGGCATGTACACTGGTCTGCAGCAAAACATGCAGCTGGGTAGGCAGAGAGAAACCAAGTGTCTGATGAACATCAGAGGTGTGCCATCAGCTGAGCTGGGTGAAGCCCCATCATCCAAACCGTGTCTGGAATGGGAGCTTGTGAGTGTGCCCTGGAGCTGTCATGTGTGTAGAAAGCCTCAAGTGCTGGAGGAATCATGATCATTTACCAGAAGAATGCTGGAAAGTGAAATGAAGAAAGCAGCAAATCTAATACTAAGTTCAAGCATGTTTGAGTGTGAAACCAATGAAGAAACTTATCTCAAGTTGGTTCCTAAGCAGTACCAGAGCCACAAAGTATTTCTGGAGAATACCTATTGATGTCTGTATTAGTAAGCACCTCCTGCTTAATGACCTTGTTTAGCTGTAGAGCTGCCTTTGCTGTTGAACATGAAGTGCTGGTGGGAAGCAGTCCTGCTGGTGATTTGTCCTGCTACTGGTTGAACTGGTATTTGCAGTTCAGGCAAATCACAACACAAGCAGCGTTGTAATTTGCAGAGCTTTTCCCTCCCTACATTACATTTCCAGAGGGAAAAGCTGCTGCCTTACACATGGTGAAGTGCTTAAGCACACCTTCTTGGTCAGGATCCTCACTGTCAGGGCACAGTTAAAACAAGATGCTTGAACCTTTCTAAAGCCACTGATTATTGAACAGAAACCTGAGCTCACGAAAGCTATTAGTATGCTAAACTACACTTGTTCTCTCACTTAAAGTGAATAACTGTATTTTAAATTGATGCTGGGAAGACTTGGGAAAAGCTATCTGAAAGAGGCTTTTTCCTTGCTGTTAGAATAACCTCATTTCAGGCTCCACCATGAGACTTCATGTGGCAGCTCCTGTGTGTTGGAAGGTTGCCCCAGGTGACTTATGGTTCATGCACTCTTGTAAGTGCTGTTAATTTGTGAGGTTTCAGTGGTTAGACTGAGCTGCTAAGTGGGCTCTGAGCAGATAATGAGGTCAAGCAGGGAAGAGCCCTGCCGGTTCCCACATGGCCTTTGTACCCAGGTTACATGTTCTATGGAGATTTTGTCCTAAAAGCAAAGCTCTTGTGAAGTTGTCATTTTGCAGAGGTGATTTGCAATACCTGTCCAAACCTGACAACAAACCCAATTGTTCGTGCTCAGTGCAGTCCTGCTGTTGAGATCTCTGCTAGCATGCTGAAATGTGAATTTACTGGTGTTTGGTTTCAGTTATTTTGTTCTGCATTAGAATGAAGAAAGTACTCAATGCTGATTCTTACTGTCTGAGGGGTTTTTTTTACAGGGTAAGTTGCACTGTTCGTAAGGTGAAATGGCATTGTGGAATAGCACCATTTTGAATGTTCTTTGTGAAAGCAGGTTAATGGAGCAAAGGAAGGTACAAAACTAGATGTGGAAGGAACATTGCAGTTAGTTTGGAAAGACTCAAATCCAAGAACAGGAGCAGTTTGCAAACAGTTGTCTTCTCTCTTTTACCCTAGCCAGCTCCCTGACTTTGATCTTGTATAATAATCTCCATATTATAATTATATCACAGAGGTCCCAGCTTACACAGAATTTTGTCATTTCTGGGATTTGGTATATCCATTACGCTCACTCTGAAAGTTTCAAATACAGTCATTCAGTGTACCTAAGAAAGAAGGTAGCTATGAGTGTCTCATGAGAGGCCCTCTTTTTGTATCTGATACGGATGCGTGACCCTCCACTCTTCAGAGTTGACAGGAGTGAAGCCGTCAGTGGATGTGCAGTCAAACCAAGAGTTAAAGGAAAGTCCCTCTGTTTCTGGCGGTGTACCAGCAATCCTATCGATTGATGCTTTTCATGTAATACTTAATTCTTGCAGCAGTCATTCTACTGTTTAACTTCCAGGCAGTAATTTCAGTGGGACTACTGGTAGTGTATATAGTGTATAAAGTTAAGGATCAAGATCTTTAAATCTGCTCCCTGTGGGTCCAGATACAAGTGGATACTATCCTGCAAATGGGAATTGGTGGCACTGGCTCAGGTCTAGAGGCAACTGCTCGTTCACAGATGAATCAGAAGTTACTTGAAGAAACTATGTCTTGAAAGAATCTCCTTCTGAAGGCATGATATGATTTTCAGCATCTGTCTTATTGAACCAAGCAAGGACATTTAATAGAGCAATGAGAACATGCCTATTCAGTAATACTGCAGATGGCAAATATTTCTGTACAGAAGCTGTTGGGCGAAGGTGACCGTGGTAGTCATAAGATGTTTCTGTAATAATGTACCGTGGTTTCAAAATACACGCTTACGCTCCCTTGACACTTACTTGTTCAGTGCTCAGGGTTTCCTTAACATTGTAGTGATTATCTTCAGTTGGGTTTAATTTGCATGCAGCATACTTGTTGAAAAAGGAGTACGTGGCAGAGTTTTTTGCTGCCTTTTGGCTGATAGGTTTTTCCTGCCAAGTCACATAGA
This sequence comes from Agapornis roseicollis, assembly GCA_002631895.1. NCBI lineage: Eukaryota > Metazoa > Chordata > Aves > Psittaciformes > Psittacidae > Agapornis > Agapornis roseicollis. The sequence goes on from NDXB01011085.1 coordinate 92,601, forward strand.
CCAACATTTCCCTTAGGTACAGCCCAGGGAATAGCAGAGAAATCCATCATTGCACTGTTGCACTTTCCATTAACTTCTTTCAGAGGGGGGTATTTGCATTGTGGCAACCTACTGTTCTGTAAGTGCGAATACACATGGGTCACATTGTGACTAGGGGTCTTGCCCAAGAAATATGCTGATTGATGGTATTATTGGTTTTTTTAAGAGTGAATGGAAGATAGGGCTGTGGTAGTTGGCATCACTGCAGCAGAGCTGAATGGGGTATTTGGCACGCAGGTCTGCAGAGGCACAACTCTGCTCTCTTACTTACCTAGCCAAGGCATGACTGCATCTCTTCTACCACAAGTGGTGGTTCAAGTGCTCCATTGAGCTCTGTGGGGAGTGCAGCTTCCTGCTCTTCACCCACTCTTGTGAGCCTGTCCTTAGGTCTGGGCAGCTGGGCGTGTGAGAAAGTGTGTGCTGTTTTGCCCAGGAACCTGCTTAAATAGAGTGGGAAAGTTTGATATTAAAAAATACAAATTAAAATGTAAATAAATACAAAAAGTCACCCACCCTGCAAACCCCTTTACTGTCAGTGGTACTTGTAGAATAGTGTATTAGAACCCTTCTCAAGGTGGGAGCTAATGGCACTAAGCAAATTGCTGCCTACTGCAGGTTTTTTTCTTGTTTACGTTGAACTACTTATGCATAGAAAATAGAGGAGGAAGCTCAGCTGTCACAGCTAAAGTCATAGTGCTTGTTAATAACGGGGTTTGGATATTAAAGCATGTATCACCAAAGGAAAAATGTGGCAACCTTGTTCTGTTTGCCTCATTTGTTTGTTGCCAGATGTTAGTCATAGGCTACTACAGCAGTGAACTCAGAAAGGAGTTCCTTCTTTCTGGAATTGTAACCACTTTCTCCAGCCTTCATAAGTTTTAATTAAAAGGCGCATGTAATGATTTTGGGATTGAGTCCATTTCATATGCTGTTTAAATTGAGAAATAAAGTTATTTCCATCAGGCTTTTAGTTCAGGGTTTGTAACTGCTGGATCATTTCCTTTTTCATCGGTTTCTGAGTTTTAAAATGGCTTACGAACTTCAGTGAAATCATTTAGAAATGGATTTCATGCAGAATAGTTAATAAACGAATAGCACAGCCCTGTAGTGAAATGAATCTTGTTTGCGTCTCAAGCAGCACAAATCTAAATAGAACACAGGGCTTGTGTAGCAGCATTTGGTTTTACTGTGGCAGTGTTGTTCAAAGCACCTCCAATATCCTTCATTTTTCACAGGGATATCTTTGGCAGCAAGGAGGATTTTCAGGGGCTGATTTGAGGTGCATAATTGGAGCACTAAGACTACACACACAAAGTGTCACTTAATGTATAAGGCTTGTTTAATTGTAGGCTGCTCAGAAATAACCAAAGAAACACTTCACTGGTAGCTAATGCAGAGGTGTAATTAGACTTCAGCACAAGTGTAATTAGGCTGATTGCACAGAAAGAGAGTTCAAAAGGTTTTTTAAATGTGACTCTGAGTCATTTTGTCTCAACTGTCTTGTCCCTAAGCTTCTGCCATATTTGTGTTGGACTTAAGTAAGTGCATTGCTCTTTACCAATTACAGGTAATCCTCCTTCCTTCCACAGTGGCATTTGTTGTTGGTTGGGTGGGTTTAAATAAAGCTCAGTCACAGCCATGCCCATGGAGGAGGGAAAAAACCCTGCCTATCTTTTGGGCAATGTCCTAGTGGGTCAGCGGCATTTCTGAGAGTAGAATCATAGAATAGTTAGGGTTGGAAAGGACCTTAAGATCATCCACTTCCAACCCCCCTGT